>WTXE01000363.1:0-23196 GCA_022496225.1 Russula aff. rugulosa BPL654 | reverse complement strand
AGTCTGATACCTCCTTCAAGTTCAGCGATTCTGCGCGCTGGCGTTGTGAACCCGTCAATCCGGCTGATGTTCGCTTGAAAATGGTACGCAGGCGGCGCAGGGAAGACGAGCGTGTGGGCACTGGGTGGCAAAGTCATTGGCCCGCAGGTTCACCCATGCCGACGACGAGTATGGAGATGGCATGGCACCGAGGGAAGCGACATTCGAGAGAAGGCGAAGACACGCTCGGTACCGTGGCAGAATAATAATGCCTTGTCTGCTGGAGAATGCCGTTCCGTTGAGGTGTGTCGATGCTGCGCGGCGTCGTCGAAGTTGTTTGTCGCAAGTTGGTAGCCTCGTCCTTGCAATTTGAAAGAACGACAGAGGTCGTTTCCACCAGGTGAGAGCGGGAGATGATGGACGATTAATTGATCTACAATCATAGGCCTGTGCGGCACACCCTTTAGGGCGCTCACCTCAGGGAGAGATGGAGGATGTCGCGGCGCCTGAGGAATCGTTCGGAGAGATGCGCTTCGAAGGACTGCTTTCTGTAGGAGGTGATGCACTTTGTCTGTCTTCGGATCTGTTGCTGAAACAGAGGCCACCATTGGTAAGTCTCTTTCCTGATGTAATGATGTAATGTTAGCATCCCTTGTGAAAGGAGATTGGGATCCCTCACCGGCCTATCCTCAGGACCTCAGGAGTATCCTTGTGCTGCCAACGCGTCAGGCTCGCCAGTGTCACGTCAAAGTGGACCTTCTCCGCATTGGCACCGGCCAGAGTTGATGCACGTTGATGGCTTGATGCTTGCAAGGCGCCCACGGATGCGGAAGATCCAGAAGGCCCTGGCCGCGGTGTCTGGGTGTTCCTTTCCCGCCGCCGCTGTTGCGGGGCTATCAGCCTTAGAGGTGGGGCGTATGCGAATGGATGCGTCCAACTTTCGAAAATGATCCTCGGGATCCTCAGCGCCGGCAGACAGGTCGAACTCATCTCGTCCATTCCTTCGCGAAATGAAGATATCCCCTATAAGCGCTTGGATCCCTCTGGGACTGCCAGTACTACAGTAGTGGACCTATGACAGGAAGAACACCAGTGATATGGTAGGCGCGGACTCCACGGGCGGTGGGGGTACAGGGTCGTACATGCGAGGTCGCCGGTTCTCTTTCCCACTGAACTTACTTACTATCTTCGCCTACTCGTCACGTGCGCTCTGTTGACATCACCTGTTCACCGACATGATTTACTCCAAGAAGTTGACATCTAACCAGACCCAAAAATTGGAAAAGGAGCTCTGAAAGTCCACAACAGACCCCCTACAGCTCTCAACAGTCATTATGATTTCACGTCGGGGATCCCGGAGGCATAGTCGACCGTCCATGAATCCCGCTACGATATCTCATCTCATTTACAAGGCAGTAGAACACTGGAGAACATTTTCGTTTTTGATTACTACATGTGGCATCATACACCCGTAGAGAATTCGAGGTCGTCAATGACGTCGTCCCACAATCTTTTGCAGTCCACCGTAACTCGCAGCCTCGATGCCAACAAGAACAAACCGCTCAACTTTCTGTACAGTTGTTCAAACAAAGAACTAGTAGTCAGCATTAATCAGTAAAAACACGCATGGCAATTTCACCTGTTGAAGACAGCAGTTCTAGTATCTCGTGGTGTCCCATTCGTGAAGCCAGCTCGGAAGGGGTGTCGCCATTTTTGTCGCGCATATGAACACCTGCGCCGCGCTCCAGTAATAATCGCACGACTTCGGTTCGTCCGTTTGCTGCTGCCAAGTGAAGGGGAGTCTTGCCGAACGGACCCCGGGCATCGATCATTGCCCCACGTTCGAGTAGCATCCGAGCATACTCGAGAAATCCTCGGGCTGCCGCAATTATCAGTGGAGTGATCTTCATCGGTTTCGAGCATTGATGTCTGCTCCACAATCGAGTAGAAACTGCCCTGCCTCGAGTCTTGCGTTCTCCGATGCTCGATACAGTGGAGTAGTACTGCCATATTTGCCCCGGTCATTCACATCTATGCCATGCTCGATTAATAACAACAGAATGTCAGAATGTCCTTCAGATGCCGCAGCATGCATCGGAGTCTCTTTCCCGCCCGTGGCATTTACGTGTTCTGGATGCTTGACGATGAGGTGTTTTGCCAAGTCGCGAAATCCAAGCATTGCAGCGTAATATAGGGGGACTGCTTCAGGTTTCTCAGGGCGCATGGTCGACATGGAACGACCCCACTGGTCCTCGTCGTAAATCCAGAGCCAGATCGCAAAGTGTGGCTTGTCTGCATCGAACAGACATTCCATCCCATCCTTGATCCGCGATGTCACATTCTCTATTCGCGCATGCCTGGCCCAGTACTGAGCGGCGTATCGAGCCAACGGGAAGCTCTTCATGCTGTCACGGTCGACACGATCGTCCAGTTGGAGGAGAATGCCGAGGCATGCTCGTACAAGAATTGCATGCGCAGCCTCGAGTCGAATGTGATAGAGCGAGACATCTCGGATGGGTTCCGCAAGCCGGTCCGCTGTCAAGAATTCCTTGACCGAAAAGTGCGAGAATTGAACGACCCGCGAGTCACCGTCCTTGACGATCATGACCAAACTTGAGCACGCTGACAAGACTGCCTCTTCTTGATCCTCCCAGCGCCAACATAGATTGAGCTTCGGAATCCCTTTCACATTGAAATCAAATGCGAGGACCTCTGCGAGTTCCTTGACCTCAAGTGGGCGAACAGCCGCAACGAGACATTGCAACAACCGGTGTGCATGCCCTTGGTTAGGCTTTCTGATCTCCCTTAGTATGCGTTCGTACGTCTCGTCCAGGCTTTCCGGCAATTCATCCAGGATACGTCGGACACTTGGTGGGAAGCAATGTCGTAGGACTTCCAACTGGCAGAACACCCAGCGGAACCTATTCCATGTTTAAGATTCGCACAAAAGCAGACGGTAGCACACTTACATTCCGTCCGCCTTCTCCGACAGTACTTTGATAACCAGATTCTTGTCTTCCTCCCGCCATCTCTTCATCCTCTGATTGTAACGAACAAAAGAAACAACAAAGCTGGCAATATCCTCCTGTTGTCCACTTTCGTCATGAAGGGACACAGGGTGTTCGGTTAAACATTCGAGGACAACGCGAATGTCATGCTCCGGCCGACTCGTGACACAGATATGGACGTCCGGGAGGTGAAGGGTGACAAGTTCATCCACAAGCTCAAGAACCTCTTCTCGAGGTGACGGAATAGTAGACGTGATTGGACACTCATCGAGGGCATCTAGAATTATAAAAGTAGGCCCTTGTGCCTCGAGGCTTAGCATTTCTTTGAGACATTCTACCATTGCGCGATCACTGGGCTTCCGTTCTCCACGATCGTGGAGACCATAGAGTTGGGAGAGAATGCGATGGCATGGATCGGAGCGAGCGGAGAGTTGGGTGAGGAGGGATGGAAGTAAGTTTTGAAGTTTTTGTTTATCGATGTCCCTGAAATCGAAATAAAAGTAGGCCATCGAGGCCCTTCCAGCATCGCGTAAGGCTATGACATCCTGTATAATCGAGGAACTGAAATAATGCTGTCAATTTCACAAGGGTTGAAAGAGTCGAAGGAAAGGGCGAACCAGAGGACACTTTTCCCGGACCCCGCTATAGAAACATCGGAAGATCAGGGGTTGACGCGTAGTGAATGGTTAAGGTAACGCACGTTTTCCATGTATCCACAAGAAGGAGCCGGTTGATTTCCATTGACCGAATATACCGCCCCGAAAAAACCATTCAGCTGTACCATTGTGATGAGCTTTGCATGCAATGTTATGATTGGTGGAGGGATCTGGGGGCGATAGCCATCGTAGAAGGTTATCTCTGAGCTGGTTCCCTGTAATACCTGCTTGAGCGCTTGGAATGATGACCAGAGGTTAGAGATGACGAACGGTTGGTCTGGTCTAACTTATCATCGACACCTCGCACCAGGTCGTCGACTTTTGAACCTTGTGGCGAATATCTTGTACGTCACCACGAACCCTCCTCTCCACGCTTTGAACCATGTTGCCAACATCTTGCACATCGTCACGGACATCTTGCACCTTCCCATCGACACCCTTAACTCTATCATCAACCCCCATCACTTTGCCATCGACGCTGTGAGTCATCTTCAGCAGCTCTGCAGATGCCATCCGTGCCTCTTCTTGCGTCAATTTGTCCAACCTCTCCAGGCTATCCTCGATGTCTCTGTTCCCCCCCAATTCTTGAAATACTTTTCTAATTAACCTGTCAGTCAAGGAGTGTAAATACACGCGAAATCAACACACTTAATGGTCCACGCTTCATTTCCTTCGTCGCGATTGCAAGAATCGCCAGCACCTCGACATAATCTCCACAATCATGTTCGTCATTGCCGCGGTCGGTGTAAGGTCGGTGTATATCTCAAGCCGGCGGAAGAAATGTTCGACGCGATTAAAGATGTCGATTATCTTTTCTTGGCTAGTGCTCGCATCGTTAGCCGCCTGGGAGCCCCGGTGTAAAATAGTTTGCGCAAAGCGACACATGAAGGATACTGACCAAGAGGAAAACACTGATCCCCGCAAAAATTGCATTTGCCGTTGGGAATGCCTGATAATATGTGTTATAGCAGGAATTCTCCACGACAGAATATCCCGATACGCACCAGCCCAATACCCTGGCCAACAGTTGCGGAAAACGCATATAGTACATTCACGGTCGGGGAGACCCA
The DNA here is from genome assembly GCA_022496225.1 of Russula aff. rugulosa BPL654. Taxonomy (NCBI): domain Eukaryota; kingdom Fungi; phylum Basidiomycota; class Agaricomycetes; order Russulales; family Russulaceae; genus Russula; species Russula aff. rugulosa BPL654. The sequence goes on along the minus strand of WTXE01000363.1, from coordinate 18,483 downwards.
TTTTGTGAGTCTGTCATCGCCATTCTGGGATTGGTTGAATGCCGGGTTTTGGTCTCGAAGGACAGCAAGAATGGCCTCGGGAGAGTTGCAGAATTGAAGGCTAGGAAGGAGCGGATGCGAGGCTAGGTCTTCCTTGGTTTTACGTTTGTAAGATTCCAAAGCGGCATTTAATATGGACGCGAAGCGAGAATTCGAGGTGGATGTGGAGGGGTCAGCGGACATGATGGAACATGGAGGAAGAGAGGGACAGTTGGTGATGAGTGCACATATGTGAGCTGGCAATAATTTTCCGGCGGGTCGAGCGCTGGAACACCGTGACACACGCGAAAACCAGGTAACCGACGTCGGATATTGCCGGTTCCAATTATGTCATCAAATTGAACGTCGTTGTCGTTCTACTCTTCTCCATCCACCATTCACAATATTCACACCTCACGGCCCCACATGCCTCACATTCGATACTCTTTGACCACTGGAAAGTTTGACAGTTCGACATCGATTATCAATTTCTCTATATAAACAAGGATCGTCAGAAGATTCTTGACTGCGAATCCGTTCACGATCTCCCATCACCGACAAGATCGAACTGCCTTCCTCAAAGCCTGCCATTTGTTTACATTCGACCTACTTCATATTCTGATATCTGTTCTTGTCAGTCTTCTTCCTATACTAGGTTCTCCGTTGAAAAATACGCGAAAGCAATGAAAGCATCTCCGCTCGTTGACCCCGACTCCGTCCCGAGCATTGATTATGCCTTCCCTTTCCTGGGTAACATACTGTGAACTTGCTTGTAATCGTTGCTTCTGGCCTCACGTTAATCACCAAAAAAAAATTCGACTCCAAGAGTGGTGGCGAGCGGCGCTTGCTATCCTGTACTTGTTTGCAGCCGATGTATTGAGGTTTCTCTGTTATTAAGGACGTGCATGACTACTAGGTATCTATGATAAACGAATAATACTGAAGTAATCGTGTATGCTGGTATGGGAAAACGCCCCATCACTTGACAGCCGTAACTCGACTCAAGTCACCCGTATTCGTCCTACTTTCCTCTTGTCCCATCGGCATGGCACACCCACTGGCAACACCGGCATCCCGAAGATTACTTATGCTAATACTTCCAAGGCTAAGGACGCGCGGCTCGCCGATGCGCTCCTTCAGCGATTCTGCGCGCTGGCGTTGTGAACCCGTCAGTCCCGCTGAGTACGCTTGAAAATGGCACGCAGGCCGCGCAGCGAAGACGAGCGTGTTGGCACCGCAGCCGTGTCGCTTGTGGCATTTATTGGACACTGAGTGGCAAAGTCGTTAGCCCGCATGTTCACCCATGACGACGGCGAGTGTGGAGATGACATAGCACCGAGGGACGCGACATTCGAGAGTGGCGAAGAAGACACGTTCGGTACCGTGGCAGAAGAATAACACCTTGTCTGCTGGAGAATACCGTTCCGCCGAGGTGTGTCGATGCCGCGCAGTGTCGTCAAAGTTGTTTGTGACAAGTTGGTAGCCTCGTCCTCGCACTCGGCCTGTGGCGGCAACGGGCCTTTTAGGACGCTTGCCTCGGGGACAGACGGAAGATGTCGCGATGCCTGAGCCTGAGGAGTCGTTTCGAGAGACGCGTTTCGAGGAACTGCTTTCTGTAGGAGGCGATGCGCCTTGTCTGACTGCGGATCTATTGCCGAAGCCGAGGCTACCACTGGTGGTAGGTCCCTTTCCTGACATAATGATTAAATTGTTAGCAACCGTCGAAAAGGAAGAGATTGGGAACCCTCACCGGCCTATCCTCAGGAATATCCTTGGCCGAAGATTTGTCTCTGTGCTGCCAACGTGTCAGGCTCGCCGGTGTCAAGTCAAAGTGGACCGTCTCCGTGCTCACGGATACGGAAGATCCAGAGGGCCCTGACTGCAGCTGTCTGGGTGTTCCTTTTCCTGCCGCCGCTGTTGCAGGGCTATCGGCCTGGGAAGTGTGGCGCAAACGGATGGACGCTTCCAACTTCGAAAGTCGATCCTCGGGATCCTCAGCGTCGGCAGTCAACTCGTCAAACATCTCCGTCCATTCCTTCGCAAAACGATCGATATCCCCGATGAGCGCTTGGATCCCTGCTGGGACTGCCGGTGGACCTACGACAGAAAGAGGACCAGAAGCAACGGTCACCGATCTAACCGGAGAGGAGCCCGCCGCCGCCAAAGGAGGCTGTTTCCTGATGACCAATGGGCGCGACGGTGCAGGCGTTTCGAAAGCGAAAGATGCGGCACGTGATGGTGGTTGGGCAACGGGGGTTCTTCGAATGGAACGCGGTGGGATGCTAGTAGGCGCGGACGACACGGGCGGTGGGGTACACGGGTGTACATGCGGGGCCGCCGATTCTCTTTCCCACTGGACTTGCTACTCATGAGCGCTGATTTCTTCCACATGAATCCTGGTATAGTACCACCGCTGGCGTCCCTAGGCGAGGCATTGTCAACGCAGGAGAAGGTATTGGCCAAGGTCAAGGCCGTGGATACTGAAGCTGGGCGTCTAGATGGGTATCGTACAGGTACATGCACCGCCGCTGCTACGACTGGTGCATCGTGCTGCTGAGCAGCTGGAAGGGTGGTGCGTCCCGGTCCCCGACCCTCCTGGCCCTTGAAAAAACGGTCATGTTTGACCTCCGCAGATGCGGGAGGAGTGGGATAGTACTGTGCGTTGACACCGGTCCTCTTGTTCACTTCCGGACTGGGACTGGGTGTGTGGCTCATGAGATATGAGGGCGCTTCGCTCGACGGCGACCCTGCACGCCGAAGACCAGCCTCGGGCAGTGAGAGGTTGCAATCTGCGGCGGGGAGACTGGAACCGCCGTGTAGTAGTAATGCCACTGTTGTTATTGCAGGCCATCGCTAGCAATGGGGATGGAACACGCCGGGCTATCCTGGAGGTTGTATCGCCCGATGTTACACGCCTAGTGGCGCTGATACGAGAAGATGGACGCGGTTTAGGGAGCATTGATTTACGCTGCTGACGGGAAGTCGACGACGAGAGAGTCATATAGATGTTGAGCGAAAAGGAAGGGCGTTCGTTGGTAGTAATAATAGTCTTTTGTATGCTGGATTCTGCCTTTGCTAGTGAACTTGGGAGACGAAGAGAAATAAGGATGGTAGAGTATTGATGTAACTGCCTGGAATGTTTGGCGGGGAGGGACCGCTAGGATGGGTGTGCTGGAAAGATGCCGTTTGACTTGTTTTTTTGACTGCCAGTGGATCCTCCATGATCGTCTCTTTTTTCGGCGAAAACCTCACTACTTTTCCGTCACTGTTGTCACTCGATAGCGGGATGGGAACATACAGTACGCCGTGTCGATAGAAAAATACATAATGGTGGATATACAACGGTCTACGCTTGCCGCTACTTAGTAATTCTAGGGCACTTTGCCAATTTTTTATCCACCTTCCCCAAATGCGCCTCGTCCTGCTTTTCACTCCTCAACGATCCAGATTCTTTGTGCATCTCTATGGCAATCTCGAACATCTCCTTCGCATCCTTCAGCTTCGATTGCTTCTCATACAGAATCCCCAGTCCTTTGTAGTCGTTTCCTTGTCCAATTTTATCATCGGCTTTCCGATGAGCGTCTAGGGCCCGCTTGTATAGCTGCTCTGCCTTTATGAGGCTTCCGCTTCTTCTCTCCACATCTCCGAGGCCATTTAATGCGTTTCCTTGACCAATGCTGTCGTCTGCTCTTTGATAGTTTTCAAAAGCGTTTTGAAACATCTCTGAAGCATCATGAAGCATATTCTTGGAATAACTAATCTGCCCAAGAGCTTTTAGGCAGTTAGCTTTTCCAAGGTTATGCTTTATGGCCTCATACAGCTTTAGAGCGTCATTATACTTGTCAACAGCTTTGTCACGGTCCCCCTTTTTGCAATATATGCCACCTAAGCCTTTGAAGTCATTGGCCTGGCCAAGCATATCGGAAGCCTTTTCATGAGATTGCAAAGCTTGAGTATAGTATTCTTCTGCTCGTGAGAGCTTGTTCTGCTTTCTATAAAGGTCCCCAAGATGGCTAAGAGTGTTTCCTCTTCCGAGATCGTCATTGGCCTGACCATGGAGACGCAAAGCCCCTTTATACGCCCCCTCAGCCTTGGTCAAATTGTCCAACCGCTGATAGACGTCTGCGAGGTTTAGCATATCATTGGCCTGACCAACAACGTCGTTAACAGCCTTGTGAAGTTCAAGCGCTTGCTCAAAGCGCTCTCTGGCACGCGGCATATCGTTCATTCTGAGATAAACGTGACCAAGCCCTTTCAAGCTATTCGCCTGACCCAGGCGGTCATCGTGCTCTTGATGAAACGCTAAGCTCCTCTGATAGTGAGAGCATGACTCTTGCAGATTGCCGAGCTTTCTGTCTGCGTCTCCGAGGTGCGTCAAGGCATTCGCTTGGCCGTACGTGCTGTAAGCCCGGACATAGAGGTCATATGCGTTTTGATAGCGTGTTTTCGCTTCCTCGATATTGTCACGTCTATACAGCACGTCTCCGAGATGCAGTAGTCATTGGCCTCGCCTATGAATCCGGGCCCTCTGATGAGCTAAGGGCCTTCGAGAAGTGTTCTTGAGCGGCGACCACTTTTCCACCACTGAGCAGATCGAACCCAGCGACGCCAAACAATCACCGAGAGTCTCGTCGAGAGACCCTGGACTTGAATTGCACAGGTGATGGCGCGTCGGAGAAGTTTCCGATATATGTACAGAACTGGGTGTAGGCGATCACGGCCTCAACTACGGGAGTGATCTCCGATAGGGTGTCCAAGCGAGCGACTTCTGCAGCACGGATTCCATATTGTTCATCTCCGCCTTCATTCTCTCGAACATATCGGGGCCAAGGTCGTCGTATGCATGAGACGCGAGCGTCACATAATAATCTCTTAACGCTCGTCGGTCTCCTGGAGCAGCAAGTCCGTGATTCTCGCAGTACAGCCGGACTAGCGAGTTCACCTGGACCCTCTTGTCAGCGGTGCGAACGGCCAGACTACGTGCCAAAAGGGTATCGAGGCTCCGCGAGATATCTGAGATATCTGGGAATAGACGTCGGAATTCGAGAGAAGGGGAGGGTGGGAGGCCGTCAGGCAAAAGGCTGAGGATGCCCAGGAGCCGCCTGGACGAGGAGTCTGTGGCCATTCGGCCGCTCTCCAGGGAAAGCGCGATAGAGAAGTCTAAACTTGAAAATTTGTCCCCTTTCTCCTTCTCTACAATCGCTATGTTCTCCTTCTCCAACGCACCCAGAGCATCTCGGCGGTAGACACCTCCGCAAGACTTCCAGGAGGGTAACGGCGAGTGGTAGGCAATCAACCGCGTCTATGAGCTTTTCCGCCCATTCATCGCAGGTCCCAGCGAGGCATTCCCAGGTGCCTTCGCAGCTTCCCGACTAATGTTCGTGAGAGGTGGTAACATGGGTAAAGTCCACGCTGTTTCCTTCGGTCTCTCTCCACCACGCATAGTGATGAGGACAGTGACGGAAGGAAGCGCCGTGATATCCGCAAGCAGATGCTCGACCGCTCTTTTGATTGGCCCAGGCTGGTCCCAGGGTGATTCAAAATCATCCAGGCACAGTATGCAATCGTCAGAAGCAAGGACCGATAGCACGCGGGATTCTAAACCCATGGAGAAGCATTCCGACGTGGTCCCGGGTTGAAGTAGGGATAATCGATCGGCGAGTGCGACGACCAGCGCCTCTCGCGAGTTTAACGATTCGCAGGGGATGATGTAACGAGAATCTCCAAAGCGGGACATAACTCGGTCATGCGTGAGCACGGCATGGGCGAGAGCAGTTTTTCCCACGCCCCCAGGGCCCAATATTACGACACGTGCGGGGGATGCGGGTGAAAAGATTAGATCTACGATATTTTTCAGCTCGGCGTCACGTCCAAAGAAGACTTGTGGCCGAACAGGGCGAAGAAATGATCTGGATTAACATCAGGAGAGAGACGAGAGGAAAGGAGACGTAATGAGTACGAACCGTATCATTGTGCCAGAACGGGGCCAACCGGCCGATGGATGTCGGACTTGCGAGGCCAGCGTCAACGGCTCAGCTACATGAGGCGGGGGAACGGCAAGGGAGGATTCTCGATGCTGACACCGGGAGGTATAGGCGGGGAATTTGGAAAGGGAATGGTCATTGATGTTGGCGTAGTAGGCAAAGGCGTAGTAGGCACTGCCTGCGGCACGGAGATAGATGTCGATTGTGCCTTCTCCGCAAGCAGCTGTTGAAATCGGATATCCACCACCATAGCAGACTGACGAAAACATAATCCGTCACGACCATCATCATCCCAATAAGAAAAAATCGCTCACCATGAAGCGTTCGAATATCCTACTCATATGTCGGTCGCATCTACCAATCTCTCGAATCATATCATTGCGCGCGAGACCTCTCTTGAATCGCTCAAATTTGGTCTTTCCTCTGCCACTGCATTGTGATAGAACTTCGGCCACTCTCACAAACTCGCTGTCCAAAAAAAGAAAAAAAAAATTGAGCGCCGGCGTTGATGGTAGCGTTTCATCAAAGAAAGACGAAACGAACTTTTCCACTTCTTTTATGATGCCAATAAAATTCTGGGGAAACGTCGCTTCGTCGCATAGACCGTGGCGCTGGCACGATGCGCAGAAGTGTCTGACAAGATCGACGACCTTGACAACGTTATACATGACGTCTTCCCACATCTCCCGATAGATATCGACTTCCTAAAATCATACAACAAACCTCAGCTAAATGTACTCCTGAGAAATAATAATACAGTACATACATATCTGATCTTGATTATATACACGATCATACTAGCGACAGCTGCGAGGTAAGGTATATTCGACGCCAAGTTGGCAGCTTCGCTTAAAACGGCGATGGATGTCTCGAGCGCTCCTAATTTTGTATCTGCTTTCATGGACTGCCAGTGGAACCGCTGGAACGATAGTACATCTCCCGGAGCTAGCTCAGCTAGGATACTGTCGAGATCACTTCGCGGTGTCTTGGCTGGCATTGGAGTGGTATCAGAAGAGCGAGGGGACTTGCGCAAGAGGCTGAGGATCTTGGACGAGTTGGGTGTCATGGTCATAGCTGTGATTTCCAACGCCGGAACCTCGAGGTAAGGACTACCATCCGTAGTGCCATCGCCGCTGTGCCAGTGCCAAGAGGAAGTGCCAAGTTCTCACTGTAACGCCACTCGGCACCTCGAAGTGCACAGCCTTCTTACACTTTGGGCTCCGCAGAAAAGCCTCCTCGGTGTACTGTTTCGATCAGCATCACACAGGTTAACCGTTTCATCAGTTATATAAGTCAATTGTAGATTATACACGTCGTGCACCGTACAAATAAATACTGCTAGGGGTCTGCCAAAGTTGGTTCGTGTGGGAAGAATGTGACGTGCTCTCTATCTGTATGTACTACACAGGAACAAAGAAAGAGAGAAATTTAACACATCGATGATTGATGTACACTATGGACAAGTCTCTGTGGTGCCTGCTTGTGATGTCCGTCCATGATGAGGAACCGTGCGTGGGATAGCTGAAATTGATGGGATCTTGGAGGTGCTGGTGGTATTGCGATGGAAGAGATGATGAATGCGAGTGTTGAATGCAAGACAGCGCCGAATTAAACACAAAAAAGAAAACCGGGAGAGCAGAGTAGACCAAGAATTGCGATCCAATACGGGCCCAAGCAACGGGCATGAGCAAGATCCGGAAGAAAGAGTGAGGGAGTCTATCGCATCATGGGGGTACTAGATCCGCAATTCGCGGAACCCGCGCACGTCCACTCGCCCTGTCCCATTGCGCGCCCATTCACCATCGTCGTCCACACGTGAGCCAACACCCCTGATGGTGGCATCGTCGGTGCGAAATCGTCCGCCGGGGATCACGATCTTCCCTGCGCTACCGCGTTGCCGGGGTAGCCCCGCTGCCTTGCGTTCTCTCTTCGTTAGACGCCGTGAAGGTGTCGAAACCGGCGGCGGTGATGGCGACGGTGATGGCGAAGATACAGGACTTAGAGAGGCCGTCTCAGATAGAGACGGTGTATCCGCATCGTCCGCGTCCGCATCCGCATCCGCATCCACATCCCCGCCACCATCTCCATTATCTCCGTCCACTTCTATATCGGCATCCATATCCGCGTCTGCATCTCGCGGTAGAGACATGAGTCCGCGCGCTGTCCCGCGCCGCGTGCGTTTTGGGGCGTTCGTACTCGTCGCAGATACCTCAGACGACCCAGATGACTCATCAAATGATCGTTTCGGAGAACGGCGGTACTCGCGCTCGCGCGCGTACAAACCCGGTGGTAACGACGGTAATGCTGGGGGTGACGCCGACCGCGAACTTGGAAGAGGGATATCAGCGGGTGTTGGTGGCGGTACCAGTGCCAGTGCCACCACGGGTACGACGGTCGGCGAAGACACAGACTGCCGTTGTGCCCTGGAACTTCGCCGCGGACGCGAAAGTGGCTTCGGTGCTGAGACGGGAACGGGAGCGAGTTTGTTGGCGGAGGCTGAGCCTGCGCGCGCACGGGCCCTGCTTGGAGGTTTAGAAGATGATTTAGGAGCTGATGGAAGGTCATGCGGTACTGAGTCTGCTGAGAGTTCGCGCACGTTCGGAGGGCCAGAGTGGGGCCCGCGGAGGTTGCGGATTGAGGAAAAATGCTCCCAATCGTGGTAACTGCCGAAGCAAAACGTAAGTGTTATATGACAACTGCGCGAGATGAAGAGAGATGCTCACGCCACGTAGACCGTTGAAGTCTCCGCATCTTGGTCATCGTCGTCATCATCGTACATCGCAACCTTATCGGCGCGGACCTTCTCTTTCTCTGCTCGTCTGCTTTCACGCCGTGCTGCTCGCCTGGACCGATCATTCATGATGGGCTCCCTCTCAACCAGAGTTGTGGCTAGCGAGGACGTTGATGAAGTGGGAGTTTCCTTCGCAACCGCAGCGGCGACGGCATCCCAACCGGCAGCCCACTCGATACGATAGACGAGACCGGGTTGGATGACCTTGACATTGCACTTTTTCATATGCGAGAACGCAGAGAGTTCGAGATGACCGCCATAGGTGGCTGAGAACGTGGAGGCTTTGTTGTGGGCGCTTGACTAATAATAGAACAAAGGTGGGGCCTCACCTGGTTGACGCATAAGAGAAAGGTGGACGTCCAAGCCACGTTCATCGTCAACGAAGGGTGCATAGCGGACACTGTTCGACTGAATCCAATCACATATGTCCTTGCGAAGCTGGAGATGACGAGACTCGGTTCCATAGAGTTGGTCTGAAAGCGCGCGGAAAAGGCAATTTCCGTCACCGGTTGTGTCGGCCGCGTAGAGACCGAGCTGACGGAGTTGCTCCGTGAGTTGCTGTGTGTTTGTTTCTGGGTCCGAGAGGAGCTAGTAAGGACGGAGAGGGGAGAAAGGAAAGGATGAGGGAGGTGGGAAGGCACACGAGGGGTGTGAGTGGAGGGGTAAGGGAGAGACAAAAAGAGGGAAAGATGAGGATGATGTTCGAATGAGAAAAGGGAAGAGGTGGGACAGACCTTGCCCTTGCTGGAGCGAGTCGTGCGCGAGCGCACTGAAAGCACGTTGACTCCATCAGTAACCATCCCGAAAGTTCCCCCAACGACAACCACGCCGGACTACGACGGAGTCAAAACATACATGGTAAAACGGCCTTTGGGCCACGCCTGTGACGCCTAGGAGGGCCCATGTGGAGAGATAGAGGGGAATAATAGGAAATAATAGGACTGTTGCGTGTTGACTCTGCCGGGGTTTGGGGCTCACAACGCTCAACCTCAACAGCATTCGGGGTCCATCTCCCTAAGACAGGAACCCCGGATACCCCTCATGCATCGCCACCTCCACATTTATTCAGTTAATCATTTTCGGACTCCCCTTCCCAATCGCCGCTCGTCGCACAACGCGCAGCAGCTTTCCCACCCATAAAAGTATAACAGGGAACTTCTCCCTTCACCATGGTCGTTGTCGATGAAAAGACGATGCTCCCACCACCTCCCTCATACTCTCTCCCCCTCACTCACCCAAATGTTCCCCCTGCTCCTGGATACCTTCATCCTCCGCCCTTATCTGCTGCCTCCCGCACTCGGATGACAATTTCGACCTTCCCTCGCACCTGTTGCTACATATAGTACATCGAACATTCCCACAAGTTCCAGATCTAAGCTACAATAGACTGGAAAGGCAGAGGAAAACTCTCCGTTGGCTCAGCACGTCCCTAAGGCTCGTTAACCGCACATTCTACATAGGTACGCAGTTCCATGGATTGTCTTTCCGTTCATGACTGAAGATTTAAAACATTCATCTAGCATGCATGCACGTACTCCGATCAACTTATCTCCCCTCATACTCGTCCCTTATCCGGCATCCCTACACATCCGATCCCTTCCCACTCACTCAAGCCCCATCCAGTGATGCGTGCACGCCGCTCAACCGAAGCCGCGAGACCACCGTGCTGGATCTCTTCATTGCGCTTAAAGTGTACGATGACGTCTGGGCAGATGAGTCTGAGCTCCACCTAGGCCAGCCAGAGGCCTTCCGAGACCTCTTCGACCTCATGCAACCCCGCGCCCGTCTCGAGGATCTCCTCTGCGCCTACCTCGCTCCCGTCCGTCTCGACCTCACCGCATACAGTGTCACGTTTGCTCCGAGGCGCGTTGGCGTCGTCGGTCCTTCGCGTCGGACGATCGTCGATGTCGAGCGGACTAAGGACGAAAAACTGGAGGTGGCGGCAAAGCGCCTCGCCAGGAGGCTCAAGGAGTATTTGGCCGCGAGGAGATGATCTACCCATGAATTTCTTTTTTTCTCTCTCTTTATTCCCGTAAGGTACGAGCAATATTACTGTACATGTTATGTCTTGTACCCCTTTCTCCCCTCTGTACTATTATTTATTGATGCTAGCGATGAATGTCTCCATGTTTTGGTTAGATGGCATTGAAGACAGGATAATTTTGGACCACACAAATTAAAATATATGTCCAGAGCTAGAGACGTACGTGGCAATCTGAAATAGAGCTCGACGATAATCGATGGATGGGGAAGAGCCAGCACACATTCGGGGTTCATTATAACCGTTGATGCAATATTGATAGCCGAAAACGGTCGTAAATTTGTACCTACCCGAGGGCAAAGTTACGAAGTAATTCGTTGTCGTCTCTCCGCAGTACATTTTCCACCGATTCCGCAGCCGCAGGTACAGTAGTGGCGTAAACAAGACCGAGTCCACAAGATGCAGTCGTACTGCGGTGCCTGGATCTTCTCGATCGATTACAATTGAGTAACCCTTTCGTCTTTGACGAACATGGTGATTGTGCGTTGGCAAATAAAGAACTACGGCGATTCTTTGCGCACAAGCGGACAAATTGAATGATCACGTACCATAATACGAGTACCATACTATCTCCTGTACATACCTCGTAGAGTCGACAAGCAGATGTTACTTCTTTACGGACTCGCCACCATGCGCAGACATTAGTTCTACGATCTCTTGATAATACCCACGCGATGACGCTAGCTTGAAAGGGGTGTTGCCCTCTTCATCGAGCACATTGACATTTGCACCGTGCTCCAGTATCGATGACACGTGGGTGTATCCATATTTTATTGCAAAGTGCAGTGCAGTCTGGCCGAGGTTATCCTGGGCGTCGATCACAGTCCCGCGTTCGAGTACCATTCGAGCAAACTCGATATGTCCTTGCCATATTGTACGACATACATCAGTCGGTGTGACGGTCACTGCCTCGAGCATTGATATTGGCACCACGGTCGAGTAGACATTGCCCAACTTCGATTCTTCCATACCACCAGACATTTATGGAGTCCAAGCTGTCCTCAATTTCGTTATTTCCCGTTGACTTCTTCAAACACCTTCATGTACAGCGTATCAGTCAAGAACGGTAATTATATGCGGGATCAACTCACTCAATTGTCCATGCTTCACTTCAACGACTATGTCGGCCATCGGGGCAGCCGGGGTGACACCAATGTAAATATCAAGCCGGTGGAAGAAACGTTCAATGCGGTTTTAAGACGTAAATGAGCCTGTCTTGACTAGCTCTCGCACCTTTAGCCGCCTGGGGGTCGTGTCAAAGTAGGTTGCACAAAGGAGAGATGGGTAACACCGACCGAAAGAAGGTTAGGTGTGACCCATTTTTGTCAGCCTGTTGTCGAGATTCCGGGATTGGTTGAAGGCAGGGACTCGTTCTTGAAGGACGGAGAGGATAACCTCGGTTGAGGGGATCGCAGGACTATCGCAGGAATGAAGCCCAGGAAGGACTGGGTGCAAGGCTAGGTCTTCCACTGTAAGATCCCAAAGCGGCGTTAAAATAGACGCAAAGTTGGGCCATGAGGTGGATATGGAGGGGACTGCAGACATGGGAGGGATAGTTGGTGCGAATGATACAAAGAGAGGGCTTCTGACCAGGAGAGCCGCGGACTCAGAGCTTATGCGTGCCTCGTCACGTGCTTATTACAGTACACGAGGCGTGCCTTAGCGTCACGGTGGTCTCAGTCAGTCGTGGTCTACGCTTCGGTCGTTGTACTGAACATTTCGATGAACGTCACACAACTCCAACAACCACCACCACAGTCCGGCCTTCCAAGGTCCACGTTAGAGGCTGAAGATACTACCCCAGACGTGTGTGGTCTTCCTATAGCCTGGAATCGTTATACTCACACACCTTCACAGTTCTTGTCGATAAGACTGGTCAATAAACGCACACGTGCCAAGCTCTCACCAGAACCCCTTGACCTTACGCCTATTCCAAATAAGGGCCAACTTTTTGTAGTGGCAAGCACATTAGGATGGTTCGTGGCGATCATTAGGTCAAGTACAGGACTCGGTATGTTCTCATTACCGCGTCTGAACCGTTCTCAACATGTCTATTCAAGCTCTTGTTGCCTCACCGCTCGCGGACCTTCGATCCCACCTATCCTCTCTGGATCCAAACTCGGACAATGCTTTTCAGCCGCAGCGGAAGATTCCCTTCTCTTCTGTTACCCCAAATCATCTCGTTTTCGCGCTCAATGACTCTAAGCTCGTTATTGGCCTGACACATGGTCCAGTCATCGTGTTTGAGGCTTCCGACATCTGTTCACCTGGGGATAACGAGTCAACCCATTACATACGTTCCTTCCGACTACCCCAACGCCTACCGCTGTCCGGCAAATGTATGCGAATCCGGGTGATATTCCTGAGTTGGTTGCCATTTTACGTGAACCAGATGGCAGTCCTAATGGCCAGCTGGTGGAAGTCATCAACGTATCGACCCTCCAGTCAGTTGCCGGGTGGAGCGCCGGAGGGACGCCGGAGACCTTTCCAACTAGTAGTTCGTATAGTCCACTTTCTCACCTGAATTCTCGCTGAGTGTCTACTTGATAGTTTCTTGGTCTCCAAGGGTAAACAGCTTGCCATTGCTCTTCAAAGCGGCGATATTATCACTTTTTCGCCTAGTGAGACTCAGCAAGCCAAGTCATTTGTCGCTCGTACCCCATCCATGCAAGGGCAAAGCATTATACACACGACGTGGCTCTCTAATCCTGCTTTCTACACCATCTTTGCCCCAGCTGGCTCACTAGACCCGCACGTTGACCAAAAGCATATGGTCATCGTGCACGACACGAAGCGCCCGGATACTTCTGCGGACGTTTTTATCCCCATAAACTTTTTCCCCAGTGGTATTCGGCCTCCAGGTGCATTCACAATTACGCTGAGGGGATGGGAACCCGCGAAAATTCTTCTTCTGGTTGGAGACAGCACGACTGCGGATATTGGGCTAGTGTGCTGCACAACTGATGATAAGTGGCAGAAACTGGCTTTTGATGAGGGTGCACCTTCGATGCCGCTTGACGCAGACCAAAACGAGACGACGATGGTTGGATTCGAACTGGATCTCAAGAACACGACGCCATATGACATAACTACTTCAACCGGTGAAACTGTGTCAGTCCCGCCACCACCAGTAGTCTGGGCGTATGCAAGCGATGGGACGGTTACCGCGTGGTATGTAGTGAATACGCGGGGTACACCATACCCAAGTATGGGACAGGCAACTACAGTCTCACCTGTCTCTGCACCCGCAGCCCCTGCGCCCTTTGGAAGTCCATCTGAATTGACCGAATCGATGTCGACGGATTCTGGCCAGGAGTTATCGTTTTCAGGGATGTTGCTCGGTGAGGGTACAAATGATACACAACCAAAAGCTGGATCAGGGGTGACTGGTTTATTTGGGTCTCCTGCGCCAGTGACACAATCGACGGCCCCAGCTATCACTTCCGCATTTGGCACCGGCTCGTTCAACCTGTCTCCAGGAGTCGGCGCGTTCTCAAAATTTGTACCCAGGCAGGCGCGTGATGATCCCAACGTGCCTACTGTCGAGGTACCGAAACCCTCACCGGCCTTTGGCCAGACTGCATTTGGTTCACCCGCTTTCGGTCAATCTGGATTTGGTGCGCCTGCTTTCGGTCAATCTGGCTTTGGTCAGTCGGCCGGTCAGTCTGCGTTCGGGAAGACGGGACTTGGCACGCCCATGTCTACGACGCCCATTGTGACCCCTGTTAGCACAACATCCCCATCTTTTGGAAGTGGAGCGGCACTCAGTGCCTTCGCATCGGAGGCCCAGCAACTTTGACCGCCTCGAAGCCAGCGGAAACGAAACTCGCGACCCCGACGATGAGCGGGGGTGGGGGGTTCGGGGCGTTTGCTTCTAGTGGACCATCTGCGTTTGGCCAGGTCGCCTCAACCACAGTGGAATCTGTGCCAGCGTGGAAGACCGGTGGGGACGCTACTTTCCGTAGTGGTTCAGATTCAAGTGTCTTCGGTGGGAAAATCGTCAACATCATCTGAACCTGCCCCAAGCACCACACCTGTCTTTTCTCCGCCTATGACTACCTCACTCGAGAATATAGCCCCGTCGTCTGCGGGCGCCACACCGTTGACACCTCCCTCTGACGATGCCGCTCCTTTGAGGGAACCTCGATCACCCCCAGATGACTCTACAGCGCCTACCTCTCCGCTCACTGCAGTTGACTCGAACAAGCCAACTGTGCCACCAGAAAGTACGACGCCTGCTGGCCCACCTCCGGTTCCCAATGCATTCATGGGCCTTAAAATGAGCACTGGCTTTGGGCTGTCAAACTTCAGCGCTAAAGACTCTCCGTTTGCAAACCCGAGGCCCGTTTCTCAAACTGTTAGTGCTTTTGGAGAGGGACAACTATCGGGCCCCAAAGTCCCTGTGCCAGCCACTCCTGGGTCTGTGTTCGGCCAGACGAGCACCATCGGAACGGCCGCAAAGCCGGTTTCTGCATTTGGCCAGCCAGCCTTCGGGTCTCCACCTACGCCCACCGTAGCCACCACCACTACACCAAGTAGTGCGTTCAGTTCGTTTAGTGGTATTACAAGCGCCTTTGGTAAGACAGTCGGATCAGGGGTGTCTTTCAGTGACATGCTGCGACATGCAGGATTATCACCTGACTCCAAGTCGAAGGAAGTGCAGGCGAAGACGTCTTCGGAAACTGGAGCAACGCCACCAATACTAAAGTCAGTGTTTGACAAGTCACCGACCCCACGGCCAGCGAGCATACCTGCCGCGCCTGATTCTGAAGATGAGGGGGAAGGAGATAAAGGTAAAGGGCGTCAAGTTCTCTCCGCTGAAAGCTCGTTCAGCAACTTATCTTCATCGACCTCATCGTTTGTTGACGTCCCACGTGAAGGCGAGGAAGAGGAGGAAGAGGAAGAAGAGGAAGAAGATGCTGTCGCTTCTGACAGGGGTGATGGCGAGCAGCAGATTGATGAATTTCTTTCTGGTACGGACTCTGAAGGTGATAATCATGAGGAAGAGCAGGAGGAAGGAGAGGAGGAGGAAGAAGGGGAATTACCAGAGTCAGACGACGAAGAAACCGAATTACCCACACCTGCTAAGGATGAGCCCGCAGCCATACCCTTGCCAAAGTCACGCTCGCCTTCAAGTACTCCGAAGGCCGAAAGACCTGCGATTAATGTCCAGCCAGCATTCCCTCCCGAGCCAGAGCCAGAGCCGTCGCCGACTTCGCATGTGGGAAGCACGACACCCCCAGGTTCCCCATCGACGGCGCTGCCCCAGCAGCCGACACCCACACTCCCATCGCCTTCCCAAACTCCGTCTCCATCTCCAAGTTCTAGCAGCAGTAGTCTCAGCAGACCCAGTACGCGTCCGCTCCGCAGCTCACCGCTTGCAAACGCACCAGTATCTGGTGGCGACGAGGAAGAAGTCAAGGGCGAAAAATCTGCCTCGCTCAAGCTGCGACCAGCATCACCAAAAACACAATTCGGGAAATGGGATGGCAGTGCCCATTCACCCTCACCAATGTTGCCCCCGACAAAATTGGAGCCATCTGTCGAGCAGACCACCAAGGTGGCTTCCGCCTCTTTAATTCCGAGGCCAAAATCACCCCACTGCTCACGGCAAAGGTGACCCCTCTCAACAACAAACCTACGTCTTCTCTTGTCACGGGGCCAACTACAACACCTCCCGCGCCAAGTTCAGGCTGGACTGGGTTCTCGCTTGGTGGTTCTAGTTCTAGTCTATTTTCAGGGATCAAGCTTGAAGCAGGTACAGAAGCGCCAGATTCCAAGGTCACACCCGGTCCCCTCTTTGGGACAAAACCTCCCGCTGTTTCAGAGTCAACGACACCTAGACTTCCTCTCGCACCTGAAACTGGACCGTTCTTGGGTAACTTACCTGGTGCTATATCTGGTGTTATAACTCCAGGTGCGAATAACGTACTGACCCCTTCACACACAACTGGAGCAGCCTCCCTTATCACGCCACCGAAAGAGACACCTTCGGCAGAGCCGATGGTTCCTATGCAGATAGAGTTTGCAGCTCTGTATACGGAAGTCCAGACAGAGATGGCAGCTGTACGTTGACTTCCCTCGTTTGCTTCATGCTCCTGTACCTTCATTGCTGATGTCCCTGTCATTTTCCCTTAGTTGACAGCGTTTGTCCGTGATACCCGCGAGAGTCGAGATCGGAAAATGAAACCTACCTCGGGTCGGTCACCTGCCGACACTCTTGAGAGTCTTACAAAAACGATTCGGGAATTTTCAAGAGATATCGAACAGCTCGAACTCGCGCGGAATGAGGATAATGTTATGATCAGGGAACTTGAAATCGGTGTTCTTAAAGGTCCGTTAATTGGTCTTTGGCAGGGGAACGCGCGGCAACTGCTGATGTACTTTTCACATGCCTTGTTTAGCTAAGACGAGGAAAGAAGAAATTGCACGGTTCGATAAAGCTCGGTCGGACGTGGAGTTTGGGAAGATGATGAAGGCACGGATCCTTAGTCCGGAACAAACTGAACTGCAAACTCAGCTACGCAGAGACATGCGGGTAAGTTAAAAGATACTGGGATGCACGTCGGATTATACATAAGCTCACACGCATAATGCAGTCTATCCAGGATCGGGTCACAAAAATGGAAGATCATCTACAAGGCTCTAAAAAGAAGCTTAACGAGTTCAAGACAGGAAAGCCCAGTATCAAGTAAGCAATCCTTTTCTTAAGGACTCTTTGAGTTATTTCTGATATACCTTTCAGGGCGCCATCGCTCGACACCATAAACCGCACATCTCGGAACATTAATATCGCTATTCGTCAGCAAAGTGCCGATATCACTGCACTCTCATCACGCATCGCAAAGTTAAATCGAGGGTGGCAGTCCTCAAGCACGTCATCACGCGCCCGCGAACGAGATCTTGTGCGACGTCCGTTAGACGTGACACCACACGTCGCAAGCACAACCGCTGCAGCGCTGAACGCTGAACAGGCCGCGCGTCGCCTCAAGGAAGCACTTCTTGCTGTGCGCACAGAGCCACTGCTGAATAAGCAAGCTGTGAATGCGCGGCCCGCTCTGCGGGCGTTTGACACGCCACAAAAGCCTGACGCGGACCTCGCCTCGAGTGGAGGGAGCTTGAGCGGAGGGTTGTTATCAACGCCTTTGCCGCTTCCGCCGCTTAATGTTTCTGATAGTGCCAGCAGGGGGGTATCGCCACCGTCTGGGAGGCGGAGTACGCAGAAGCATCATGCAAAATCAGTCCCACTCAAGATTACGCCTACGACAGGGACCACGACAAAGCCTTCATTCGATTGGGGTCCGTTGCCTGGGATTAAACCGATGAAGACAATCCCGTCAGATTTGCGGTCAAAGACATGATAGTCACAGGACGACTAGCTTGTCGCTTGCATGTACAGTATAGGATAGCTTGTTGTTGAGTATCACGCTGTCGTTCGTACAGGTCGTAGATGATTCCCTTGAGATGAGCGAGTGCGGCATTTGTGAAATGACAGAAGGGGGCGGAGACAGAGGAAGCGAACAATGGAAACGGGGGGAGGTGTCTATCGTAGTACAGTAGGGCTGAAACCAGTTACAGTATCGTTAGTAGGAGCACTGCACACCATGCCGACCTCGCTGAGTTCCTCGCCCTCATCTCCAGTGAAAACA
>WTXE01000362.1:0-23523 GCA_022496225.1 Russula aff. rugulosa BPL654 | reverse complement strand
CATCCATCCCTACTACACCTCTCCGTCCTTCTACTCACGATCTGCACGCACTTCCCATTTTACGCCTTCCTCGAATACCAATGCTATTTCTTCGCGCGCGTGACATGTCTCGCTCTCATGGACCTTTTCGGTGGTGTAGAGACAGAGCTCGAAGAGGGCCAGCGAGCGGCAACATGGCGTGGTGTGCACGTATCTCTGTATTCAGCGGGACGCGCGGCGCTGCAGAAAATGCTCCTGCTTACACTGGTCGAGTTCCCGGCGCACATCGTGCCTGCTGGACTCTTTGCAGTGTACAGCGCGGTGAAGCTGTATGACGGGAACGTGGTGGAGGTGAGGTGCATAGGCGGCGAGTCACCTATTACGCGTATATTTGGGGGAAAGTTCCGTTCGCCCGTCCTCGCACCAAACCAGCCCGACTCTGTCACTACAGAAAGCTGGCGATCACTCCATCTCGACATCCAGGTCCGTGTCTCCTTCTTTCTCCTCCGCATGGATGTCCTGCTGGTGATGACTAACCCCTAAACTGTTCATAGCCTGATTCGGTCCTCACCGTTCAAGACGTCCTCATTCACGTCTCCCAATCGCAGTTTATGCAGGACGGCCCATCCGGCTTGAGCGATGTGAGCCAGAAAATGCTCATCGAGACGCTTCCACCTGTTCTCGTTCTCCATCTCAACCGCGTCCAATATGATGCGACGGGCGGTTTAATGAAGATCGGAAAGTCAATTCCAGTTTGGACCAGAGCTCGAAATCCCACTTGGTACGATTTTCAGCTTTGTCGCGATAGCCGATACTGGAATACTTCGTGATTTTGTCATTCAGACATTATGGTACCCAATGCTCAAAGACCGTCAGAGCCACCGCATTACAAGCTCTATGGAGTGCTCTACCATCACGGTGAATATGCAGGCAGCGGACACTATACTGTTGATGTTCTTCGCCCCAACGGAGACGGTAACACAGGGGAAGATTGGCTGCACATCGATAATGAAGCAGTGACCCTGGTATGACATGAGGACGTGTTCGGAGAGCAATGGCCCTGAGCATGCGGCTGCTTATATTCTCAAGTCTCAATGCCCTCGGCTCGTTCATTTTCGCTGGCCCCGACCACCATCGAAAAAATATTTGCTGCGTTTGTCAAAATTTGGGAAATATTTGCTGTGTTTGTAAATTTTAGGCTAGAATTTTCTGTACTTGTTAATTTTAACGTATTTTGCTGTGTTTGTCAAATTTGTATAATATTTTCTGCATTTTTCAAATAAGCATAATATATTTTTCATTTTAAAATTTGGAAAATAAATTTTGGCTATTTGCAAAGTTTTTTAGGACCTTTGCAAAGTTTTGCCAAATTTAATTGGGAGGTTTTTCCAGATGATGGTCGTGACGATCGACGACACAGCCTGCCGCGCTACCCAGACTACGCTCCCAGACATCGGAAGATGGATGACGACGATGACAACCTCCCTCCCATTCACCGCCCTGTTGGCGTTGGCGTAGACATGTATATCCCACTGGAAAGGTCCACGGGTCCAGCGTCGCTGCAGAGCCGGTCACTGCCCCCAGCGTTTGACTGTACTGAGATGACTGAACCGCGATCTTCCCCGCGTGTGCTCTCTCGGGTCTATGATTCTTACTACTGGGCCATCTTATCTACAACATAACGTTGTTGTGTATATCTTACTCTTTGCTGCTATGAGTCGAATGAAATACAACCGATTTAAAGATTCCTATTATATAATAATGCCTGATTGCGACATTCTAGGCAAGCTAATAGAACTACGGTAATATTGATACCATGCTTAGCATAACTAATAAGCCTAAATGGCTACTAATAACTGCTACTAATAACTATGGTACTTTTGCATGAAATTGATACGTAAATAATAAACCTAAATTTCCGCTAATAACCGCTACTAAGGCTTGTATAGGCCAACTAGTAGGGGGACCAATATAATCGGCCTAACGACGTGCTACTGCTACCCGGCAATAATGAGACCAAACGAATCCTACTGTGTCTAGCCTGAGCTGGTTAGCAAAGGAGGTTTTTCCTGAAGCTTCCAGTATGAAAAGGAAGACTTGGAGGAACTTGGAAAGCGTCTCAAGGTTTGCGCCTGACCGGTGTTTCGTAGTGGCCGGGAAGACATGCGGAGAACTGATGTGGGTGGTGTCAAGTTCTACATCTGCGGGGTACGGTACCGGTGACTGACTTTTGCCGAATTCTCATGAACATTTGCCTTTTCTGGCTTTAGAGCCTACTTATCAACTTTTTGAAATACTCACACAAAAGTCAAAAAAGCTTTTATGCTTCTTAAGTCGCTTCCACTCAATGGATGGAAGATGCCCTCATTGCAAGATGAATGGAAGATGTTCTCATGGTGAGACAGGACGGAAAATACGTTGCCGATCACATGAACAAATATGCCTTTTATTGTCCCATCGAATCGTTAAGAACCTATAAAAGACCAAGTTTCCGACAAGGACGCTCCACCACTCCCAACTCCCAGAAGCACCTCACCCTCACATCAACTTCAGCCAAAACCATGAGGGACATCAGTACCAAGGCGTATGCCCAGTGGGTCGTCATCAACATCACGAACTCGAGTTCGAAAACAGTCACGATCAAGAACGTCTCTCTCCATTGGGGAAAATTCTACAAGGATGGTAAGTCGCCTCTTTCTTCTGCCTGTGTCATGGTGCCAGTAGACGTATCTTGAACCACAATGCCTTTATAGATAACAAAGATGCCGAAATTCCCAAAAGCGACATTGAGAATCACAAGATTGATCCTGGAGACGAGTTCGAGATCAACTCTTGTGGTCGCTCGGACGCATCTTCGGGCACTGAGGGCGACTTCGACATCTATGAGGATGGTGGCACAAGAGTGCGTCATTTCTATTGGGATTGCCCCTGGGGCAGCAAAACAAATACCTGGAGAGTCACCGGTATGAAATATCCACTATATGTACGTTCACACGAACGGCTAGATTCACGGGGCACTTGAACAGATAATAATGCCAAATGGATCGTCGAAAGTCAGGGTGCCAACCTCGACAGTGGGGCCCTAGGAAACATCAAGGTGGAGTTGTACAAGAAGCCGTAGAAGGGGTCTTAAATTACATACCGGTAAGCGGTCTTGGGTTGCGGTTTTTTTTCGCTACTCTAACCAAACTCGGGCCAGCTGCGCCTGCGCTCGATTTGTTTGACATTTACGTTTGAAATTTGAATTACAACTTTTTCTCGTTATGGTTTCCCGTTTCTTGTATTCTTGAATCTCGATCATGCTTCGCAATACTGCTTTGGAGGCGCTGTGATATGTTGTAGTTTTCCGTTGCTAGATTACGCTGTACCGTAGTTGTCGAGCCGAGAGGTATACGCAAGTGAAATACAATTCACGGACTCGTATTTTCAACTCAAGGTCCTGGAAACCCCCCTGCCCAGGACCCTCATGGGATAAAGGCTTAAAGCACAACTTCGACAACGCCATGCGGCATTGATACAGTTCAACGGACAGTATTCTCCAGCGGGCAAGGTGTTATTCTTCCGCCATGGCACCAAATGTGTCTTCTTCGCCACTCTCGAACGTATTGTCCCTCAGTGCTGTGTCATGGCACGAACATGGACCAATCCCATCGTATGAACCCGGCCAGTTCTGCACTGGTAGAGACGACCTGCTCCACGTGCTTGCACTTCCTGATACGATTCGCAAGGTCAGGCCGGTGAGGAAGAAATTTTCGCGCTTCGAAAAGCTGTAACGCCGTCGCGCCCGGTATATCTCGTCCTCGTACACCACGGTATGCAGCGAGCAGCAGAGCAACCAAGAGAAATCTCCGTACCCATTGAACTTGATAACGCGGCGGCCGAGGGCGTGGGAATAGTTTTGACTGCGCATGATCACCCCTCCCGACCGCGGACGACCTGATGCTCCCCTCGTCATAGCGTGGGAATCGGCACAGCCTGGAAGGAGAGGCACCGGCGCAGTCGCCGTCGCATCCCGGGACTGGACAAGGGTACAGGCGCCACACTGGGCGTACTAGGGCCAGGTATGTCGAATCTTACGCCATGGCGAGTTGGGCCGGTATCCCTGGAAGCTTTCACGAGTATGCTGGTTCCCTGGCGACTCACGGGCGGTTCCTGAGGCACTGAAGGCGGTGACGGAGGAGTGGACATGCGCTCTTGGGAGCTCGACAGGATGACCGGCAGCACGGGCGCAGCCATCGCGGAACCTTCAGCAGACGCTGGTGTGGGTGTGGGTAGCGGTGTAAGGAGTGCGTCGGAGCTGGTCGTGGAACGGAACGGACTTCCGCATCGGAGCGCCCGCCATCACGTGCTGTTGTTGATATTTTGTTTTCCCTTTTTCTCCGTCATTTGGCGTCATTCTTATTTGCCTCGCGCTCGACACAACACACCCTTCAAGCCGTGCACAAGACACAACGTTGCCACCACCGGCAGCCATACGCTCCCTTTTTCATCCCTTTTTAGACTTTCCTTTATGTAGCCACCTCCGAGGTCGCCGACACTAGACACAGCGCTCATGTATATAAGACGGCCCTACTCGTCGAGGAGGGCATCGATCTATCTGTCTATCTATCCATTATTCAATAGATCTAAACCTAGTTCTTTCTTTCGTCTCTCGTTAGCGTGCCTTTCAGTTCTCAGCGATCGTCCGGTGGAACCGCTGTCCACACGATCTCGGCCGAGAGCCTCTTTTCCCTCTTCCCCTCTCCCTCTCTCTTCACCTCTTTGGACGACTCTTCCACACTCGCGGCACCAATCTTATCTACAGTGGTGGAGCAGGAAGCGTCTCTGGGATGATCATCACGTTATTCAGCCCTGCGGGCTAGCCGAGCCTGTGCGCAGCACGGCACCCGCTAGTTACTGTAATAAGGCACGTCCACAATGACTTTTTCCTTCCACATGGGCTCTATTTCTTACGGATGCCCATTTCTAGCTTTTTATGTCGACACTTCACCCTGGGTCCCACTCGCGCGTCTCAGTGATTCGTTGCATTGCTCCGCTAATAAAATATAACGCAGGGAAACTTTGGAATATATATTCGGGTCGAATCGCACGTCATGGCTTTCGAGACTATCGCAGAATCATTCAATCATAGACTCTGTGCCTCGTCTAGAACTCGATCAGTGTACCTTTGCCAGTGATGGAGATTCTTCTTGTTTTATCCACACAATGGATTTAGCTCGGACGACGACTCCCTTGAACATTAATGAGCATATATGTTTATATCTGCGTGTTTTACGATTGATACCAAGATGTAGGGCCAACTTGAACTTGAACGACAAAATAAAAGAAGTCATATAGTTATCATCCACCTTAGGCCAGAATTCGTAGCCCTTGCTCCAACACGAGACCTAGTACAAAATAGTACAACTACTATTCACAGGTATGAAACAGGTAGTACAGACAAATCGTCACAACCTTCACAATTTCCGCAATTCCCTTTCGTAAAACAAATTTACACGACCAATAATCCAAGAAAGGAAGCGTTCCAAAGCAGTCAGTGTGCACACGGATAGAAGAAGTAACGTGTACTGTACGAGGAACGAATGAAGTATTTACGACTTGAAGTCACAGAAATGGGGAGGAACAGGCACATAGTCTACTTCCAATGTGGGCGGCACCAGCGGTCCACCGGTCAACGCCATGAAAGCCTGCTTTGAGAGGACGAAACCGAAACCAGGTTTGCTCTTGTCAATGGCGAGGAGATAAATAAACTTGTGTGTCTTCGTGTCGGTCAACTTCCAGCACTTGCCGCAGTTGAAAGAATCATGCCCTATGATGTCGGATGCGCCGCCAATATATGGGAAGTCGGGGAAATTATGGAAATGCGGGTATTTTGGGGCGAATCTAGAGCACAGAACGCTTCTGGTGGAGCCGTTCGGGTCGCCGTATTCAGCACTCCACGTGACTTTAGTGGGGCCGAGGATTAGTTGCTCGGAGTCGTACATGGGGTCGTACATGTTCTCGGGAGAGGCAACATCGGCACATGCGGGCACAGCACGAGCGATGTGCGCGAGGAGGAGTGTGAAGATAAATGTAGTGAAGTAAATCATTCGGTTGTGAAAGCTCAGCGGTGTAGAAGATTACTGGCGTGGGGACCGTGGGGTTGAGTGTGATGAGGACCGTAACGAAAGGCAGGCGCACTCTTATATACGCAAAACCCGGGCCGGTGTATGCTTGACCCGATGTTTGCGCCCAATACTCGTCAAGATGGACCTTAGTACGCCATAGGCCTGGACAAAACAACCTAGATTCTCTGAATGAGAAAATCGATGAGGAACACTTGGGCGCAATCATCTGTTGTGATTCGAAGATCCGAGGGCGGTGAGGGGTCTATATAGAAGTCAGGGACAAGGTTGATGTCAGCGTTGGCGCGGCAAAGGGCGCGCTGGTGACCGAGTCGGGTTGACAGAGCGCTGTCAAGGTATTTACCCGCGTATTTCCCGTATGGGAAGGATGCCAGTGTGGGAGGTGCATCTAAGGGCCTAGGCGACATAGGCCCTCTGCCCCACGGGCAAACATAGCTTAGGCTTCTATTCTGCCGCTTGAGTATAGGCTACCGAACAAAGGGAATTTCTTGGGGAAAGCAGACTCGAGGTCGGCTCCGACTCGGCAATTGGGGACCACAAACTCACGAGGGTGACATCTGGCATTCTAGGTTTGAAGCGATATGACAGGACGGAGTGATCCGGGGAGGGGCGCTGGCGGGCGTGTGAGAAGAAGGGATCGAATACATTTCACCTGGCTGCAGCATTTCGGGATCTACACGGACTCGGAGCCTCCGTGTTTCCGTGCGAACTCGTGCACGTGATCACGACCTGAATGTTCACGCGTTCACAGCCCGACTCAGATGAAACGGCTATCATTGCTCTCTTACCTCGTTCATTAATATTCATTAATTCATTGTCCGACATGTCAACATGTCAACGGCAGCCGCCGCCTTCCTGTCGCCCATTGACGTGTTTCCACTCTATACACCGTACCCTCACTGGAAATGTCTCGAACTACGCTCCCCGATCCCGAGAGCCTGAGGGGCGGCAGGCCAGGCGGGCCAGGTGTGTTACCTGTTGATCGACCTGTCTCCACTAATTCCTCAACTATGTATGGTAGATGACCCCCGCAGCGACAATCCGACGACGACGACGAACCCGCCATTGCAAGAAGAGTCCAATTCCGGTGACAGCTCAGGGCCATTCTTCTCCGTATACTCCGAAGCTGCAAAGGACGAGGACAACAAGAGGGCTGAGAGTTGGCAAAAGGATGCTGAAGGGATCATCATTTTCGTGAGTCCAGTGTCGACATCCATACGTCTTCCCATATAAACTGGAACCTTTAGACCGGTCTATTCTCTGCTGCAGTCGCTGCCCTGCTTGCTGTTACCGTCCTGGACCTAAGACCAAGCAGTCAAGATATCTCAGCGTTCTACCTTGGCAACATTTATCAGGTCCTGGCCGACCAGAACACAACACTCTCATCCATACCTTCCCCTCTCGCCAAGCCGCCCCCATTCTCTCCTCAGAGATATGCGGTCTGGGTGAATACTCTCTGGTTCTTGAGCTTGGTGATGAGCCTCAGCTGTGCATTGTGGGCGACATCGTTACAACAATGGGCGCGTCGATATCTCCATCGGGTTCAGCCTGCCCGGTGCAGTCCAGAAAAGCGAGCGCGAATGCGTGCATTCTTTGCCGAGGGCGTCGAGAAGATGCATATTCCGTGGGCAGTTGAAGGACTGCCGATGCTACTCCATCTGTCGCTATTCTTTTTCTTTGGCGGGCTGGCCATTTTTCTGTTCAATGTCGACCGTGAAGTGTTCACTTTGTAATTTTGTGGATCGGGCTTTTCTCTTTGGTGTATGGATTGATCACACTGCTGCCAATAATCCGGCCTGATAGCCCATACCACTCACCACTTTCTTCACCAGTATGGTTCCTGCATGCCGCCGTGCCATATGTAACCGGCATGGTCCTTGCCTTTATCGTCTTTATCGGTTACTTGCTCTGTTATTTGCTTTCTTTTCGTAACTCTCACATTGACCGCATTGGGGGCCGAGTATTAGGTCGTGTGTATATCTCGGCGGATTATTTTCGTCGTCGGATATTAGGAGGTATGGAGAAGGTAGCCGAGGAAAAGGCTTCAGAACGGTCGTCGAGGATCGACGCGCAGATCTTGGAATGGACAATCAGTGCTCTAGGCGACGACGACTCACTGAAGGACTTCTTCGAGATCATTCCCCGCTCATTCAACTCAACGACGTTGGAGCATCTCAAAACTGATATCCCGGAGACACTTTGCAAAAAGATCAGGTTGGCTTTGCGCCGATTCTGTGTTCGTACTATGTCCTCTGATTTGATCAACGACTCGGAGAAACTTCGTCGGCTTGACATCGCCGTTAATGCAATAAACCAAATTGGCCAAACCCGTAATTCGTTGGTCAAATCTCTGTTCCGTCATCCTGATGTGCCACCAACCGTTGAGACGGGACACATTCTTGTACGTTGGTTAACAAACAATAATCAAGGTATTCCTGAGGTTGCGGAAACCTTCGTTGCTAGGATCCTTTTCAATGTGCTGGAACGAAATAACAGTTGGGTTGCGCTCGCTGCCCGAGTATATGGCCTACCGGAGCAAGACATTCGGGACAACATCGCTCTTGGAGGTGACAGTGTGTTACTCGCCATCCTCCTTCACGTTTCTCGCCAACCCTTTCGCCATGATTGGACGCTTTTCGAGGTATTTTCCAAACTCGACATACGCAATACCCATCCGAGACTCCAGCATGACTTCTGCAAGTTTTGGAACGAGACTCTTCAAGCAGCAAGGGAGCAAGGCAGCTCTGTCTATATTCTCAGTTTGATCCGCCATCCTTACATCGCCTTACATCAAGGCACAGATGTTGCCCCGACTGCATTCTCTGCTTCCACCCACTTTTGGGACGAAATCATGAACAAGCCGTCGTCGTACCCATTTTGCAACCTGGCTAGCCATCACCCGGATTCGACCACTCATGTTTCTGTCCCTCTCCTCACACCACATTCACCCGATTCCTCGTCTCATCCACCAATTGATGGCGGCAACATAGCCTTGCGACAACCCGAGCAAGTGAATGTAGCCGTAGAACCGCCTTCGTCCTCTAATCCAATGACAACCAGCGAAATCGGGGCGACCTCTCGCGGCCCCGACATTACTCTACCGACCATCCTAGTTCATCCCAGCTCTTGTCCAACAGGTGCACCGACAGTTGTTGTGGAAGCTGCGCCGCAAGACATCAGCTCAACCGCCACGTTGTCTCATCATCCGGAAGGAGGCGGACAGAATGACTCGATATAGTTGTACCAAGTGCAGAACCAGGACAGGTCAAATTTTGTCTACCGCATCCACACATGCACCTACACCCACGCTCACACCAATCCCAACATCCCTACCGAACACCCCGTCCGAATCTTACGATCCAGGGGTTGCCTATATCTCCGATCCCTCGCCCCCCTCCGTCAGTTCCTCCATCCCCGCCCCTCATCCAACTGGCAGTGTCATGCTTCCACGCCTACGTGCTCGTGGACTCGTGAATACCAGGAATACTTGCTTCGGAATGCATCTTGCAACTACTTGTAAATTCTCCCCCATTCTGGAACCTGTTCAAGGAATTCGACGATTTGAAGGGGCAGCGCGGAGCAGGGGTCCTGAGACTGGTGGTGGTACAACACCCCTGGTGGATGCCACGGTGAGGTTCTTCAAGGAATTCATGGTTGAGGAGTCGGCTTCGACGCAACGGCAGTCCCAGCCGGCCACAGGCAGAACATCGAGGGCCGCCGATGAAGAGAAGAAAGACAATAACGTTGCTGATTCGTTCGAACCAAGGTACTTGTATGACGCGATGAAGGAGAAGAGGCAGCTCAGACCCTTGCTTGTACGTTCCCGTGCTCACATAGCGGCCCCTTGTTGCTGATTTGTGTATAGGACGGGCAACAGCAGGATGCGGAAGAGTTTCTTTGTCTATACCTTGACGCGCTTGACGAAGAGCTTCCTGCGGTACTCCCTCGTCACCAGTCTGTCAGTTCTGCACTTGATATAGAAAAACCCGACTCGGAGGCGTCTCAGGCAGGCCAGGCTGCGGTGGTAGTAAGTCAAGGTTTCATGGTACGCCAATTATTCCATCTCTCTGTACTCCGCTTGGCATTGATAAAAAATGTACGGACATGAATAGGCCAATTTGGTCGAGTCGCCCACCACGCGTATATTCGGGGGGAAGTTCCGTTTGCCCGTCGCGCGCCAAACCAGCCCGACCCTGTTTCAGAAAACTGGCGATCACTCCATCTCGACATCCAGGTCCGTGTCTCCCCCGCATGGATGTCCTGCCAGTAGTGACTAATCTCCAAATTGTGACGTTCACAGCCTGATTCGGTTCTCACCGTCGAAGACGCCCTCATGCGCGTCTTCCAGTCCAGTCCACATATGACGGCCCATCCGGCTTGAGCGATGTGAGCCAGCAAATGCTCATCTCGGCGCTTCCACACGTTCTCGTCCTCCATCTCAACCGCGTCCGATACGATGCGGCTGCGGGCGGTTTAATTAAGATCGGAAAGTCGATCCAGTTTGGACCAGACCTCGAAATTCCACTCGGTACGATTTTCAGCTTTCTCGCGGTTGCCGATGCTGAATACTTTTGTGATTTGGTCATTTCAGACATTATGGTACCCAATGCTCAACCTCGGTCAGAACCACCGCATTACAAGCTCTATGGAGTGCTTTACCATCACGGAGAATCTGCAGGCAACGGGCACTATACGCTCGATGTTCTTCGCCCGAACGGAGACGGCGACACAGGGGAAGATTGGTGCATATAGATGATGAAGTAGTGACCCGGATGGGACATGAGGACGTGTTCGGGGAGGATGGTACTGAGCGGGCGGCTAAGGAGCGGTGCGCTTACCTTCTCTTTTATTGTCGCACTTCCCCGATAGTTACATCATGAATTATCTTTACTCGTCTCGAGAACGATTTCTCTTCGTTATAGTGGCTCAGTGTGCTTTTGTTCTCCTTTGGAATATCCGTTGTAGACGCCCAATTTCCGACTAACTTGATATCGGAACTAGCGCCCGCAATACTGTACCTGGACCCCCCTCTCAACTGTAACAAAGACCAATTGAGATTCTTTTCATCTACCCAGAAGTGCCACGATGAGCACATAGTTCTGTGAGGTGAAATTCAGAAGTACGCGCAGTACACTCAGATCGGAGCAGAACAACTGTATCGGCACGCCTGTAACACATTTTCGTCTCAACCCGTTCACAAGCTCACATCCCATATCTTCTCGCCTTAGCTTTACTGTCTCTCCTCAAGCTCTCTTCTTCGTTCTCTTTCCGGAAGCTTAGCCACAGACGCGCGGTAACACATGGGAGCATAATGTTTTAGCAAACTACCAAATTTTCATTACATTTTTCTGTGTACGTCCGGCTGCAGATTAGGTGAAACTGAGATAGTGGCTTGCGAGGGTTGAGGGGTCATCTGAGAAGGGGAAAGAGAGAGGGAAAGCGAGAGGGAAAAGAAGTTGTCTGAGATAAGCAGACGCGGGAGAGATCGACCGAGATCGCGTGGATAGCGGTTCCACAGAGCGATCGCCGAGAGCGGAGAAAGCACGCCACTGAGTAAGAAATAAGAGGAAAGAAGTGAGAGAGAAGGCTCCTGGATTGAAATCGATGCTCTCCTTGATGAGTACTAGGAGGGCCGCACTATATACATGCGCGCTACCTGTCGGCTAGTCTCTTTTTTTCTATAGTAAAGGCGACCTCGGGGGTGCCGGGATGGGAATTAAATAGAGAGTGCATAAGCACGTACATAGCGAAGCGAATGGCTACCGCATGGTGGGCCAGTGGCGACATTGTGTCGGTAAGTGTTGTCCGAAAGTGCGAGACGAGTGGAGTAAAAGATAGGTAATATGAAGAAAGAGGCGTTGAGAGCGGGAAGAAATGATTGGGATGTGTAGGTCGCATTTTCCTTGTGTCGCAGTTTGCAGGAAGTACTGTAGTTAGTCGACTTACTGTAGTGTGTCGAGTACGTGACGGACGCGAAATCGCGAATCAACGGGAGCACGTGGACGGGCGCAAACCACGCGGATATTTGCGGAAGTCCGCCCATTCGATCGATTAGCGTGCACGCGGTTCAGCGAGAATACTTACCATGAACGTCAAACGTAAACGCGTCAAACCCATGACAATCGTTCAATATTCAATATTCAATGTTCAACATGTCAACGGCAGCCCATGTCTTCCGGTGGCAGCCGCCTTCCCGAGGCCCGTTGAAGTGTTTCCCCTCTATATACCGTACTACACAGCCGTTCCTCACTGTGAATGGCTCAAACTATGCCCCGCGATCCCTAGGTGGGCGGCAGACCAGGCGGGCCAGGTGTGTTACCTATTGATTGACCTGTCTCCATTAATTTCTCAACTAGAAGACCACAGCGGCGACAATCCTACGACGACACGTCGACACTGAACCCGCCAGGAGAGTCCAATTTCGGGGACGGCTCAGGACTTTCTCCATATACTCCAAGGCCGCAGAGGATGAGGACAGAAGAGGGCCGAGCATTGGCAAAAGGATGCTGAAGGGATCGTCATTTTCGTGAGTCCAAGTGTCGACATCCATACGTCTTCGCATATAAACTAACTTAGAACGCTTTAGACCGGTCTATTTTCTGCCGCGGTCGCTGCCCTTCTTGCTGTTACCGTCCTGGACCTGAGACCAAACAGTCAGGATACCTCAGCATTCTACCTTGGCACCACCTATCGGTCCTGGCCGACCTGAACGCAACACTCTCATCCACATCTTCCCCTAAACAGAACACGACGCAGGGTCCACCAAGATCCAAGAAGTGATGTCGCATTGATGGCTTTGATGCAGATGATAATCCGGCGTATGGGCTCAGGAACACGAGGAAAAATATGGGTATTCGTTCAATGCCATCCAATGCCGTGACCATACATTAGACGGTATTAGACAGGTGATGTCCGCTCGGTCCATTGTCCGTTGATTCGTTAAAGAAGGCTTAATTACTCGTACTCTCTAGTTCAGTTACGGTGCACACCCTAGACAAGTCTGTGGGGAGTTGGCGCGGGCATTGGCATGAACGAGCTCGGCAAGTCGCTTGCGCGCGTGTGCAAACGACTACGCGTGAAGGGAGGATATGATTGAGGGACCCAATCACACAATTCGACGGTCATGAAAAAGGTTTGCGCCCCAGAGGACTATCACGTGTCATGGCGGCGGGATCGGACATGTATTTTGGTTCCTTGCACGTTTGTACTGGGTGTACGCTGGTAATTGTACTGTATGGACCTACGTGAAAGATGAGCATATACGTACTGGCACCCAACCGGAATCTATATTCCGAGATAACGCAATTGCGCCGGATTCAGTTTCATTGAACTTGAATGAGGAAACCGCCGATATATTAAGTGTGATGGATGGTTTGTGAATCGAAGACTGTGAGGGCGCACGCTGATAGGCCTAATCTTCCACTATGAAAGGAAGATTTGAACTTGGAAGGCGTCTCAAGGTTGGCGCCTGACCGGTGTTTCGTGGTGGCCGGGAAAGGCACGCGGAGAACTGATGTGTCAAGTTCTACTGTAACTTACCATCTGCGGGGTAAGGTACCGGTGACTGACCCTGATGCCGAATACTGTGATGACTTTTGCCTTTTCTGGCTTCAGAGCCAACTTATGAACCTTTTGAAATCCTGTTTTTGCCACACAAAAGTCAGCTTCTTAAGTCGCTTCCACTCAACGGATGGAAGATGCCCTCATTGCAAGATGAATTATGGCGATCGGTATGACTGTGCTCTGCTGGTGCTCTGAGGGAGGATGAGGCGCCTGTGTGAAGCGGGAACTGAATCTATTCGCCCCTGCCCCTCTCGCCTAATTATACAGTCTAGGCTATGTAGCGGCGCTGCTCCACAGGCTACGTCACCGCCCAACATGATTAGATCATGGCGAGACAGGAAAGAAAATACGTTGCCGATCACATGAACAAAGAGTTTACTGTCCCATTGAATCGTTAAAAACCTATAAAAGACCAAGTTTCTGACAGGACGCTCCACCACTCCCAACTCCCAGAAGCACGCTTACGCTCACATCAACTTCAGCCAAAACCATGAGGGACATCAGTACCAGGGCGTATGCCCAGTGGGTCGTCATCAACATCACTAACTCGAGTTCGAAAACAATCGTGATCAAGAACGTCTCTCTCCATTGGGGAAAATTCTACAGGGATGGTAAGTCACCTCTTTCTTCTGCCTGTGTCATGGTGCCATTAGACGTATCTTGACCACAATGCCCTTATAGGTGACAAAGATGCCGAAATTCCCACAAGCGACATTGAGAACCACAAGATTAATCCTGGAGACGAGTTCGAGATCAACTCTTGTGGTCGCTCCGACGCAGCCTCGGGCACGGAGTGCGACTTCGACATCTACGAGGATGGCGGCCCAAAAGTGCGTCATTTCTATTGGAATTGCCCCTGGGCAGCAAAACAAATACCTGGAGAGTCAACGGTATGAAACACCCACTTTATGTACGTTCACACGAACGGCTAGATTCACAGGGTACTTGAACAGAGGATAATTCCAAATGGATCGTCGAAAGTGAGGGTGCCAACCTCGACAGCGGGGCCCTAGGAAACATCAAGGTGGAGTTGTACAAGAAGCCGTAGAAGGGGTCTTAAATTACATACCGGTAAGCGGTCTTGGATTGCGGTTTTTTTTTCGCTACTCTAACCAAACTTGGGCCAGCTGCGCCTGCGCTCGATATGTTTGACACTTACGTTTGAAATTTGAATTACAGCTTTTTCTCGTTATGGTTTCCCGTTTCTTGTATTCTTGGATCTCGATCATTCTTCGCAATACTGCTTTGGAATCGCTGTGATATGTTGTAGTTTTCCGTACTAGATTACGCTGTACCGTAGTTGTCGAGCCAAGAGGTATGCGCAAGTGAAATCCAATACATGGACTTGTATTTTCAACTTAACTTGAAGGTGCGGAACCCCTTCCCAGGACCCCGATGGGACAAGCACAACGTCGGCGCCACGCGGTATTGACAGTATTCCCCAGCAGGTAAGGTGTTATTCTTCCGCCATGGCACCAAACGTGCTTTCTTCGCCACTCTCGAACGTAGTGTCCCTCAGTGCCGTGTCATCTCCGTACTCGCCGTCGCCATGGGTGAACCTGCAGGCCAACAACTTTGCCATCCGAGTCAGTGCTAAATAAATACCACATGCGACGTGGCGGGACAAAAACACTGGTCTTCCCTGCGTAGCCTACGTGCCAGTTTCAAGCACATTTAAATGAGAAGAGAATGAAGACAGTGGGGGTTCGTCGGTTAGAAACGGACTGTTGTAAGGAATGCGTCGGGGCTGGGGTTTGGAACGGAACGGACTTCCGCATCGGAGCGCCCGCCATCACGTGCTGTTGTTGATATTTTGTTTTCCTTTTTCTCCGTCTTTTGTCGTCGTTCTTATTGCCTCGCACTCGACACAACACACCCTTCAAGCCGTGACACAAGACACAAAGTTGCCACCATGCGGCAGCTGTGCGCTCCCTTTTCATCCCATTTTAGACTTTCCTTTATGTAGCCACCTCCGAGGCGCCGATACTAGACACAGCGTTCATGTATATAAGACGGCCCTCAGGCTCCTACTCATCGAGGGCATCGATCTCTCTGCCTATTATTCATTACATCCACACCTAGTCTTTTCTTTCATCTCTCGTTAGCGTGCCTTTCAGTTCTCAGCGATCGTCCGGTGGAAGCGCAGTCCACACGATCTCGGCCGAGACCCTCTTTTCCCTCTAGTTTTTCCCCTCCCTTTCTCTCTTCCCTTATTTGGACGACTTTCCACACTCACGGCACCCATCTTATCTACACTGTGAACAAGTTTGTATTTGACCGGGCTCGAGGAACTGAAGAATACAGGGCCAGGATCTCATCTCTAACAAGAAAACGTCTGATAGAAGTACGAAAACAAGATCATACAGTATGACCCTCAATTCAATCGCTCGCCGTAATAATGTTGGACGTTAATCGATCACATTCCTCCTTCCATGCGCAGCCGCTCCCGCACGCGCATTAGTGATTTGCCGAGTTCGTTCATGCCCGCGCCAGCACCGTCTCCCCACAAGGGTTCACGTGGTTCTACATACACAAGCTCAGAATGATACGTGTTGAAAAGCAACGTCCGTAGGTCACTGTGTTGGCGGAACTTGAGGTACAATACTTCGTCCATCTATGCGTCAATCCGCCGTGCGTCCACAAGCAATCGATCAGTAAAACAATATTTCCCAGAAGGGGTGCATGACGGGAGAAAAGTTACTTACCGTGCTGAACGCAACGATGGACCAATCCCGTCGTATGAATTCAGCCAGCTCTGCACTGATAGAGGCGACCTGCTCTACGTTCTCGCACTGCCTGATACGATCCGCAGGTCAGGCCGGTGAGGAAGGAATTTTCGCGCTTCGAAAAGATGTAACGCCGTCGGGTATAGTTCGTCCTCGTACACCACGGTATGCGGCGAGTAGTACAGCAGCCCAGAGAAATCTCCGTACCCATTGAACTTGATAACCGGGGGTGTGGCCAATGGTGTTGACCGCGCATGACCGCCCCTCCCGATCGCGGACGACCTCGTCATATGCCTGGGGATCGGCACAGCCATGGAAGAAGAGGCACTCGGCACAATCGCCGCCGGCGTCTCGTGACTGGACAAGGGTACATGCGCTACACTGGGTGTACTAAGGCTAGGGATGTCAAAGCTTACAACATGGCGAGTTGGGCTGGTATCCCTAGAACCTTTCACGGGTATGTCGGTCTCCTGGTCGCCAACTGGCGGTTCCTGAGGTGCCGAAGGCGGTGATGGAGGAGAGGACATGCGCTCTTGGGGGCTCGACAGGATAACCGGCGGCACGGGTGCAGCAGTCCCGGAACCCTCAGCAGACGCTGGTGTGGGTAGTGGTTGAGCAGGAAGTGACTCTGGGATGATCACCATTGGCGGGGCAGGAAGGGTCTCTGGGATGATCACCGTCGGCGGGGCAGGAAGGGTCTCTGGGATGATCGCCGCCGATGGGGAAGAAGGCCACTCCAAACGGTTGGTGGTAGTCGGTCCGGAGATGTCATGGCTCACTGGCACATCAACATATGACGTCGTGATGCGCTGGGGAGCTTGAGTCGATGTAGGTATGGGGATAATTGGAGAGATAACGTCGGGCTGCTGCCATGTAGGGGGTACCGGCGAGGGGACACGGTGGACTGGCGAAGCTGGCGAGGGAGGCGTATAAGTCAATTCTGATGGCGAGGGAGGCGTATAGGTTGATGCTGGTGGTGAGTGAGGGACATGGTAGTCCCGTTGTGAATCAGTTTCAGCCATAGTCGCAGGCACGTCTTGGCGATGACGGCGATGATGGGTATGACTAGAATCCATTTGTGGGATAGGGACGAATGGAGAGAAGCCTCCCGGAGGGGCGGCTGGGCCTGGAGAAGGGTAGTGCGGACTCCCACCGAAAGAGTACGACAGGTCCGGAGGAGGAGGAACAGAGTACGACCAGTCCGCCGGAAGAGACGGAGGAACGTAGTACGGCGTTCTTCGGGAATCTGATGGATGGATTGGGGCGGTGGCCGGCGGAACTGGGATTGATGGACGAGACATCGCAGGGGTCATAGCCATCGAATTATCAAGATTTTGGGGGCCGTTGCCGTTTCTCTGTCGCTCGCCTAATTCCAATTCGGGAACCCCGTCGGGATGTTCATGTTCAGACAATTCGCACTTGGGAAATGACTCGGGATTATCCAGAAAGGGATCTTCATCGTCGGTAGAAAGGAAAAATATCCCTGGAGATGAAATGGCGCCTATATGTAGAGTGATGTAGAGTCTGCGAGTACTCTTGAGCATCATCTTACAAAGCGATGTAACATGAGGGGGGAGGGTATCATCCTGTGCCGCAACCACAAGTTGGTTCCACAAACCGCAGAACTTGTGCTGGTTCTCTGTTAAAGTTTTTTTGATATCGAATCTACAAATCAATTCCAGCATTTTCTTTGATACATAGGCAATGTCCTCTCGATGGTCCTCCGATCTAATGAGTGTTTTGATCGTCTGCCGAATGATGAATATAGCGTTAGAGAGTAGGATATTGTCGCTATATGCGGAATAGCTCCAAAGGAGAGATTTTGACACGTTTAGTTGCTCACTTGCGAGCTTGAACCAATTGTCATCGCGTACTTGCACAGCTGCGAGGGTGACCGCGACCACATGTTGTGCGTAAAAAGCTGTGATGGGATCGGGTACAAATTTCCAACCCTGCACGAAAAGTCCAAAATGAACCGATCGCAAAGCACTGTCCCAGCCTCCTAAGAGAACGCGACGCAGGATCCACCAAGGTTCAATAAGTGACGTCGCATCAATGGCTTTGGTGCAGATGATAATCCGACGTTGCTTCACTTCTTCGGAAACCAGATCCGACATCAAAGTACGATCCATCATCCCAACTAATGCATGTAACAATTTCTTCTTGTCCTCAAGCTTTTTGACGAAGGATAACTGAAAAGATTTCATCGCCTTTAAATTCGGTAGGCTTACTAGGAGGGCATCGAAGAACTGCTCGAATTCTTCATCGTCATTCAAAGTTTTCAACATCCACGACAAAGCACGGTGGTCGATGTCCGATGACACTTGATGCCGAACAAACTGTACTGTCGCTTCTTGCATAGCGCCCAGAGATGGCCAGGGAAGATGACGCACGGCATGATGATAATGGGCATGATACCACCGGAGAATGAAGGAATCACGGCGCAAGAAGTTACTGAGGAGTCGATAGACGATGAATAGCGCGTTGGTAACACACCACCAGATCAATGAAGAAAGTGGTGAATAATAGGGGCTATCGTGGCAAAAGATCGGCATGAGTGTGATGCAGGCATACCCAGCTACGCAGAGGGCGAGTCACGTGACTACAACGTTGAAGACTATGCGGTTGACGTTGAACAAGAACACTGGGAGACCAGAAAAGAAGAGGAAAATGGAGAGGTGGATAAGCATGGGTACTGCTCTGGTCACCCGAGGTAGATGCAGTCTCCGGAGTCCCTCTTCGCGATAAGCACGAACTCGAGCTCGGTTGCGTGGACTATCTCGTTTCTGAATAGCGTGAAGGTAGGAAAGAGCCCACTGTTGAATGAATACCGCAAGGAGAGCCCCAGTAAGGCTCATGCAGAGGCTCAGGAACCAGAGCGCGTTAACCACGACTGCGGATTTTGGCGGAGAGAATGGAGTCGGATCAGACGGAGTGGGATAGACGATGGGCTGGGAGCTGGTGGTATTGGCGAGCAGATGATATATATTGCCGAGATAGAACGCTGAGGTGTCTTGTGAACTCCGCTGAAGGCCCTGGATGGAGAGAGAAAGAAGAATGGAAAGAGCAGCTGAGAAAAGACCAGTCTATACACCACTGTTAGCACAAGAGTAGTACTCAAATGCAAAATTGTTGAGCATGACTTACAAAGATCAGAATTGCGTTACTTTCCCCGATCCACATTTTGGTGTTCTTCCTATCATCCTCATCTGACCTTTCCAGGTACATGGTGAACAAAGCCTCTGACTTGTCTACGGGAATCTGCAGCTCGGATAGGTCTGCTTCTTCTTGCTGCTCTTCCAATGGGGGATGCCGACGATGCCGACGATGCCGACGAAAACGTCGATAAGCCGCTGGATTGTGCTACAATAAGATATGAGAGTATCATTGAGTAACGTTAACCCACATGGATTCATTTCTGTCTGTCTCCTCGAACTTGAATTACAGTATCTGCGGCCTGAGGGTTGAAAATCGTGGTAACGAGTATGCAAGGTAAAGAAGTGCTGAGAAAAGATAAGCCATAAGGCGCTCGCAGTTTGCCGAAGTGCCACATAGTCCCACGTCAACGCGTCAGCGCGTTACCACCCCAGTCCCATCAACATTACAGTAGTCCGCTCCCTTCCCCTCCTCGAAAATTTCTCTCATCATGCCGACAGAATACCAGTACTCTGCTCACTGCGCCAATTTCCGGAGTCCGATCCCGAGTTGGAACTGACTCGGAAGCACGGCTGAAAGTGGCCGTACCACTGCAGCGGTCCAGCGCTCGTTAAAAGTATGAGCGCGGCCCAGTTTCCGACTGGCTGCAAACATATGCTGTACTGTGATCTGATACGCCCCATGGAACAACACATATGTGAACGCCATCTCGGACACGGCACCAATCTGTTTTCATGTGCAGTAATCGAGTGGAAGCTGGTGATGTATTGACAGTGTTGTCATCTTCCGTTCCTAAGCGCTTATATCATATACATCGTAGTTATGACAAGAAATCTATTGGGTGGCTCAACTTGACGCCGCCTTCACCTTCTTAGACAACACCCTCGTCGCCCAGCTCTTCCGCAACAATCACGGCAGCCTTCAAGTTCTCGCGATGGCCAGCGCAGTAAGGTACACGTTCACGAATGCGTTTCCGGGAGCGATAGACAAGCAGAAGTCCTCCATCCAACGCTTACCCATGTGACGGAAGCCCTTCTTTACCTCCCGCAGCCTTACTGTACTGGAGTGCGGCCCAAGCCCAGTCCCGAACCCGACCCTTAACGAAATGCTTCCGTTCCCAGGACAAAATGTAGGTGTGGAGCTCGACACTGCCGTATCGCCGGTCGCCCGCGTGTTCCTTTCCCCATCGACGCACCCCACCCGGCGCCAATGCGACTTCCCCATCCTCTATTAATTGTAGACATCTCACGCGTCCTCTCATCTCCAAATGGCAAATTACTTCATCAATATATCAGCAATCAAAATCGCTCCCTCGTCCAGTGAACTCGGGCCGCGCGATGGCGGCTTTGTCTGCGATGGCCTGCTACAGTAGTACGGTTCAGCGGCCTTGACGAGCCATGGAGCTCAAAACCAACAAGCAACTATCGCCTCGAATTTGGCGTATATAAGACTGAGCATGGCTCATCCGCTTTCAACCCATCCCAGTGACTTATACAGACATGCCTCTTCTGTCCTGCCTTCATACCGCTTTGTAACACTTTATTTCTCTCTGTATTATTATATTTTGGATTGTTACGACTCATCTCCGTCCTCCCTGCTTCATTCCGGTGATTATTGGATGCTCAAATCCAACTAGCGAGTAATGTTATCCCCTAGTAGTGGGTTGGTGCAAGGGCTCGAATTCTAGAAATATAAACGACCTTTTCAGTTTTGTTTTCCGATGGAATACCATAGATAAATGGTCTTGCGGCTCGCAAGAACTCCTTTCTGAAACGCGAAGGCCATTCCGTCGCGCCTTACTCAATGAGGGTCAGATCTGACATGATCTGACAGCCCGCAGCGCCCATCCATCCATCAGATCGAATCGAATATAATATCTAGAACCCCAATCCCCATCCTAACAGCACTATCAGTATTCTCACTCAATCACCCCAAAAAATTGATACACAGCCTAAATTAGAGTATGACTTGAACATGGAAGTTACAGCAATCGAGTGGCGCCTAGTGGTGTGTTACCAAGTCACATTCTGAAACTCATTTACACGGTAGCTATGATAAGAAATTTTAATTGGGTGGGTCGACTAGGTGCCACCTTCTCATACAACACCCTTGATGCCCATCTCCTCTGCAATAATAATTGCCGCCTTCTCCCCGATGACCAGCGCAGTCGAGTACGTGTTCGCGGCAACGTTGCCCGGGCCGATAGACAAATCGGCAATTTTGAGTCCACTAACGCCATACACGTTCAGGCGCGAATCGACGACACCACCTTTCTCGCGCGGCTTCATCGCGCAAGTGCCGAGCTATCATAGCGCGGTGCCAAGAAAGAGCGGGCCGGGGATACAACGTTAGTAATCGCATAGATTACCGCATCAATGCCAAAGTAGATGAAAGAGAGTGTGCTCACCGCATGCCAGGTCGTGTTCACTGTTTATTTGGGGAGGGTAGCAAACCGTCAGAGAAAATCACTGTACAGAAATGTTTCACACGCACTCGTTCCGCGCGCATACGCCTCCAGCACGCGTTCGTCTTCCTCCGAATACTCTATCCGTGGCGTGTCAAATGCGACGGGGCCCTCCGCGTGCGGAACGATGGCCGCTGGGCTGCCCGGTGCGAACGTGGGGTGTAGCACAGGCGGTTCACCACGGAAGTGAGGCATGCGGCGGGCAATCTCGCGCGTGAATTTGTAACCCCACGTCAGAACCTTCACGTCTGCCATCCTGCATGGAATATGCCATATGTTATATGTATGCGCGATCACTGGGAGGAAAGTCGGACTGACGATTCGAGGTAGCCTGGGACAAAATCAAGGGGTGCCGAGACGTCCTCGCCGTGCGTGATGTGTACGTGACCGCGCGCGACGGGATATTCCTATGATATGATGGTGATGATAATGCGGGCATGATGGAGCATATTGTACTCACCGTGTAGGCCCCGAGTGTGAAGAATTTGCGCGGCGGCAGCAAAGTCGGATCGCCGACTAACCTAGAGACATTGTAGGTATAATGGCACAAATCAACGGGGAGAGCTAGCATGAAGACGCACGCCGACATTACACCCATCCACAACACAGGTTTATCAGGGGCGTTGGCGAAATATGCATCCCAGAGCTTCTTGAACTCAGGTCCGAACTCGGGCAGTTCAGATGGCCCAGGTCGCCACTTGATGCCCGCGCTGAGACCGCTATTTCCGTGGTCAATCAGAGGGAAATGGGAGAAGAAGGTATTCAGCGTACTTTTGAGCCATGAATCCTTTCCCGGTCTTCTCGAATTCCGCAGTAGCAGCTGGAGGTGCATATGTCATTGTCGTTGATACGGAGGTTTCATGATGAGCGTTCTGAAAGGATGTCAGACATACCCTCGACTGCGCTCTGATCGTTGCGAAGAATTGCATCAAGTGTCTGAGCCTCATCTGCAGCAAAATACGGAATAAACAATATGTTGTGATCTGCGCATATCATGTCCCAAAGTCAGCAACGTGGACGGTGGGCGATACTAACCGATTGCGCAGCAGAGACGGACCATGGTAATTCTCGCCAATGCTAGGCAAATCGACGCGCTGCTTCACGCCGACACCTTCTAGGATGCCTTGGCGCCGATTCCCGAGCGCTCCAATATCCTGGAGAACCGAATGACCCGCAGATAGGACAACGAGCTTTGTCCCGCGGACGGTACGGGTTTCGTTTGGACCATCAGGATGGAATAGCGGGTTGAACGTGTAGGAACTCCCGTGGCGCGGTTGTTACTGGCAAATTGGAAACTTTAACGAGAT
Organism: Russula aff. rugulosa BPL654; assembly: GCA_022496225.1. Classification (NCBI taxonomy): domain Eukaryota; kingdom Fungi; phylum Basidiomycota; class Agaricomycetes; order Russulales; family Russulaceae; genus Russula; species Russula aff. rugulosa BPL654. The sequence goes on along the minus strand of WTXE01000362.1, from coordinate 203 downwards.
GACATAGCAAAACTCCCGAAACATAACTTACTCGTCGAATGTCACGTGCTTCACATGTATGCCCGTAAAAATATGGAGGTTCGGACGCGTCTCTTTGAGGGGATAGATCAGGTGGTGCGGCACGTCGGAGCGAACGCCTGTCTTTCCGTTTATCCATCTGCTCGCAGAGCACGATAATCAGCGGAACAAGCCCATTACGTCAA
>WTXE01000361.1:0-23626 GCA_022496225.1 Russula aff. rugulosa BPL654 | reverse complement strand
ACAAGACTGCTTTCCCCTAGAATCACGATTGTCCGTTTCCACCAAAAATTTAACACATTCAACCCGACATAGTGGACTCTTCGCTGGCAGACAACTGTGGGACTTCTTATCTATTGGTACACACTCACCGAGTTGAACTCAAAGTACGCGTTAGAGAACGCGCCAGGGTTATTGTTGACATAATCTGGGTTTTGTTCAAAGTCAGCGGTACTTCCTTACCACTTTAACCCAACCACAACCACTGACGCAACGTACCTTCACAAGTGCCTGGACATCCCGAAGAGCCATAGACAGCGCCAGCCCAGTCTCCACCTGAATACCGCAAGGTTCAGTGGCAACCGATATGTAGAAGTGAGAACTCACAGAACGTCAGGTTGATGACGATATTTGAAGGAGTGAATTTGCTGTTTACGTCACACTGGGTGTTTGGGAAATACGCAGTGGGAGTACCCCATGCGTCCGTGTTGATCGAGCGGAGTTGCCGTTACGTACGTCCGACGGGACGTCACTTGCTTGACGCGGCCAGAACCAGACCTTGATGAATGTGGTCGTGCGCTCCATTGCGTACCTGCATACAGGCGGGATTCCGCAGGAAAGAAGCGTCAGCTCCCGACTTGCAGAAGAAGTGAATGAGGGGCTGTGGCTTCACGCACCATCCGCCGCCATTGTTGTTGAACATCGGTCCATAGTTGTTTTGGACAGTGGCCTGCACGCCACAACCAGCATTGCCGTTGGCATAAGCGTTGCAGTCCAATCCGGTGGGGTGCTATTGGAGAAAAAAGATCGCGTCAGCAATAACTGCAACAATGGGTTCGTAGATTGAATGTTTACCCAGTTTCTGGCGAGACTGGGGCATAGTACATCCTGAAAGTGACTTTAGTTCTATCTATGACCAAATTAGGGACGATAGTAACTGTCGACCATACCTGGACTGTGTGCAAAGACGAGGCATTGGGCACCTGATCATTGACACCTTCGACAATATCTACTTCACCCTGTGAGCATGGGTTGTCATCATCACAACCTGATAATGAACAACTTCGTTTGGTGCAAAAGACCTACCCCATCCGGCCAGTTGTCACCGAGCTCCCAAATAGCAGGCCACGTCCTGTATGAATGTCACGCCACCTTAGCACCGAATATAAGACAAACATGTTCCGATATAAAACTCACCACAACCCTGTGGCATATGTTGCACGTCGAAACTGTGAGAGCGTGGTCATCGATCGAATCGTGATTAGAGACGCGAAAATTGACATTGACATTTGACTCAACAGAGACATGCGTGCCATACTTGTTGTTCGAGATGATACGGAACGAATCGCGTCCATTCCCGCCGGGGCTAAGCTTGGTAGTGTCATCCGCGCGCAGAATGAAACTGCCGCCGTTCACGGTGGCGAGTCCGCGGCTACGGGCTTGATCCTCGGTCACGTAGTTACTGCACGGCCCACATCGTCAGCACGATACGGACGGGACGGTAATAGCACTTCTTACACGCGTCCGTGAGTCGGGTCGGCCTGAGAAAGAAGGAAAACCCGGAGAAAAATGAGGCGCCTTGGAATGAATCGGCGACCCTGTAGGTCCCGGCGTTCGCGCTCCCGGGAAGGAGTATTCCAAGGGCGACGGTCGTTGCGGATATGAACTTCATGACAAAGTGACAGAAAACTTGGAAGGATAGCACGAGAAAAACAAGGGAGGAGGTGAAACTGCTCGATCAAACAGCAGCAGAGATGGCCCTTTTATGATGTCTATCCAACAACCCACACTATAAGCAAGAACGCTCCACGAAAACAAAGTAGAGAGCTGAAAGCCACGAGGATGCGCTTTCTTGAGAGAGATAGCTGAAACGGAAGGCACATCGAGGATACATAGACATCGTCCTAGCTGAGACGAAGGGATGAATTGCCTGGTAACATGTGGCCATGGTGTCTCGTGAGGGGTGTCATGGACCGCTCGTTGTATCGCCATCCATCGCGATACCAGCTTTAGCCGTGAGCAGGACAGACACGAGGGAGCTTGATATCCAAGAAATTTTTTTTTGAGAAGCTATTGCTACAAATAGTTAGGGATTGGACGCTAGTACGGAAAACCATGTCTTCTCCGATGTCTGTGAAAGGAAAAACCTTGTGGCAATGAGAGGAGATACTGTTGGTGATTAGAAAAGAAGGTAATAGCTAAGACCGAACAAGAATGGCGAATTTGTCATGCAGACAGGGTAATAATGCATGCATGATTGCTAATCCTCATTATCCTGGAGTCGATCCTTGTGCGATTGCCAAGCCAAAATCGAGAAGCCGATGAAAATGACATCTGGTCTGGCATACAAGGTGTAGATCGAGTGCTTGCAGAAGTATAAACATGCATGGTGTCTATAGGGAGTAGACAACATCCATCCAAATTGTTGAGGGGAGGCGGGCAGTTAGAAAAGTTATCTGTGAGAAAGATCCAGGCTCCTTTGCTGAGGATAAGGAAGCAAAGTATGACTTTTCAGCGTGTCAACATCGTGTTCGGGTGGTCAAAAGGACAAGCACGGGGCCATCCCAAGTACCAAAACATGGAATCGGTTTGCTATATAAACAGGTCGGGTAAAGCCGAGACCGGGAGAATCGCAAAAACTGCAAGACGTGGGATATGCGTTGTGCTAGCTGATCGATAATCTCTCAGCATGACGGAGCAGGTGACACAAAGCAATCGACTGTCGCGAGCCACTACGTCAGAATCGGTAGGATGCCTTGGTGACCAACAAGGTGGTTCTCACTATCCACGAAGCTGACGACTTCCGGAATTGAACAGTTTCCACGGTGCTCGTGACCAGTTTATGTAATCTACTTCATCCTTTTCTTTTTTTGCCTCGTACCACATCTCTGTTCAGTCACAATCCACTCGTTACTCGATCGGCCACAGCGACTATACGGTTCATGCCCTGAGTCGTAGTACTCCCGCTAGCAGGTTAGATGACATGAGGTCCAGTTATTCTTCCCGCAAAGGCCTTAACTTAAATGAAGGTGACCCTGCCCATGAAGAGGATCAGTCTTCCGAGTTGAACAAATAGTCCACGATCCCTATGCCACTTTCTCCCCACAATTTCAGTAAGAGTTATTCGACAACCATATCACAGAGAAGATGTTGGAAAGTAGGGTGTCCAGGACGAAAACGTCAGATAAAGGCATCACTGGCCCTTCCCTCCAATGACCCTGAACTATATCGCTATGTCATTTTTTCCCTTTGTTCTACGAACTTTCAACTATCCAGATAGGGATCTACGAGTTCCGTCACGAATCGGGCTTTCATTCTCTGTGCAGTGAAGGTTGTGTGTTAATGGCGTCTACACCATCTGCCGCGATTCATTCATGATCAGTCACAACTACATGCTGCGACGTCTTCCGCCTTAACACATCGATTAATCGCCCTGCTGTTTGCCTAACGTCCAAGTCATGTTGCCAAGAGGAGAGATCTACGCCAGGACATGACTACGTCCAAGTGCTGCGGCATTCTTGGTGTAGCACCAATTATTCCGGTAAGGGTACGTATCCGTACATTATATACTGGCGCATCTATCCATCCGGAGCCCCACCTCTCACTCCATCATGCTTCCTGTCTTGGCCCTATACCCACCAAATTACATTGCACATGATTAACCTCGCCTCTGTTGTGAGGCGCCGGCGCTTCCGTGCGCCATGACTTCAGATCAATAATCCTCGACTATTCCTTCCCGTCCTGTCCCGCGCCCTGTGACGCTCCACCCCCTTTTGACCATTTGGTGAGATCTCAGCTCAAAAATAATGTGGGTCCTCATCAATTTGACCTGAGTTAACGTCAACTACATAATTCGAAGGGATGTTTCTCTTCTCAAGTCTGCCGGTTTCAATTGTCATGTGCGATGTCGGCGATGTCGTATATGGACGTCACAATGCAAGGTACGCGATAAACCATGGAGTCACATTGCTAGGCCCTACTACCCCTTATCCAAGGGACAAACGCCACGGTGGGAGGAATTTTCGGATGAACCGTATGACTTCCGCGTTGTTTTGGGCGATCGATCGCGGTAAGGAACCAAGTAATTTGGCAACAGTCTTACTATGTCTGGCTCCCTGTCATCGGCACTCGCGGCGATTGGTGCTGGGGCACTTTCGGGTGCGGTTCGGCCCCCGAACTCTGTTCGTTGTACAGCCCCAGTACTGACACGAGATGCAAGGTTGTAATACAATTGTACCATTGGTATGTGTGGTTGAGAGCAACATACTCCGCAGTTCCCTTCACCTTCTAGCACACGGACCCATTCATTTTGGCTGTACGTACGTACAAGGACTAGTCCCACTGCTCCACACTTCTAGTTTCATCTTCTGTCTATATCAGCAATCACCTTTCGATAGAGAAACAAATCATCACTCTTACCGATGATTGCATGTGATGCATTGCATATGCGTTAGCCACTTTAGGATGGTGTATATGTCCGAAAAACGTGGCGTGTCATTTCTGTATTCCAGACTCTTTCCTTCCTGTGAACCTGAGCGCCATCTGTCCGTCACGAGACTGTACAGGGCTAGGCTGTTCGCCGTCCCTATGGGGTTGAGTGGGGTGTGGTTGAGTCGCCGCGCCGTTTGTAATCGGGGTTTTCCAATTGCACCGTAGACCAAGGAAACAGGCACCCGACGAGCGCGTTAAAAACAGGGCTAGAACTATCTCGCGGGATGAAGTTGTGTGCTCCGAGCCCCTCTTCGAATCCAACTTGCCCGTTCATCCGCTTCTGGGCTTGGCTGATGCACAGCAGCCGCCCATCTGCTTCCATCTGTCCGATCCGCCGCAAGCAATAACTTAACTGTGCAATAAAAAAAGCGTTTGCTGCGAATGATTTCCTCTATATTTCATAAATACCGCAGTCATGATGGCAAAGGCGATACTGTAAACTTTCTTTCTGCTTCCTTGTCTTCGTGCTTCTCTTCGGAGGTATTTTCTCCTTATCGTCTTTTCTATCTCTATCTGTATGCTGGGTGTCACCGTATTGCTCGTCCCAGCTTGCTTCGCGCTTCTGAAGCTCTGTGACCTTGGAGCAAGTAATAAAACGTACGTAGACAGCACTATAGTGTGACGCCGTGCCAATCAAGCTCCATCGCGGGCTGCTGCGGCCTGCAGTTTGCCCCCGAGATCCTAAGATAGGATATCGTGGCGCTTCTTTCGGTGTAACTTACCACATGCACGCGCATCAATTACTCGGACGCACCGATCCGGTATTTCAAGGTGCCGAATCACTTTCTCTCTCCCTCCTCTCACCTCTCACACCCTCCTCACCGTACCTTTGCTTCTCACACCGTCACACCTTGAATTAAATCGAAAATGCACCATGAAGATTTATGAAGACTCCGAAAAAAAAAAGACAACTTAGTCTATCTATGTATATCAAGCGTAGTATGCCATCAACACGACGACGCGCGAATTGCCACCGAGCTGACCCGATCTGCTTAGCTAGCAGATAAGAGAAGTGAGGACGGCTTTGCCGCGGATCGCAGAGTCAAAAAGAAAAAAAGAACTACAGCAGATAGAGGATAGACAAGATATAGTTAGATAAGGCGAGATGTGTGTGTGGATTGCGTGCGATGGTGCATGTATGATGACGGCAACGATTGAAACGTGCATGGATGGTTTTCATCGTCCTTATCCGCGATCCTTTCCTCCTGCTCAGGCTTTTCCTTACTCCGGGAGGAACATTTTCCTCTTCCCTCTCTTTCTTTCCCTTTTCTTCCTTGTTCGAAAGAGAATGTTCTACTGTAATAAACCAATAATCAGAGAACGAAGAATTAAAATAGGTACGAGGCCTGATCGCATTCAATTGATCATCTCCGCGTTGCTATCTATCATTCATGCGACCATCAACACAACTGCTGTACTGTCACTACTGTATCCTTGATCGTCCTAATGTGAGTGAGCCACATCGTTGTCCGTCTGGTGTTTCGAGTCTCTGTGCATGGTTGCAACATGACGTACATACACACACATACATAGGCTGGATACTAGTACCACAGCTCGTTCCTTCTACCACAGAAATGCATACACGCCCTGCTGTGCTGGCACGATAGATACCGTATCAATCAACCTCAATCAACCGAAGTTATGCCCAACCCTAATCTGACAAGCCTACCATTAAAATTCTACATAGCAAGACCTAAAGCAAAACCATTTGCTGGATGATACGAGGCGCACACAAAGAAGCCTTGAAATAAGGCTTGCATGCAGGAGCGTAGTATGGGCAAATAGTATTTATCGGACTTTTCTCCCTTTTTTGTCGTTAAAAAAAGTATTCCTTGCGAATTCCCTTCTTCTGGAAAGGTTCAAACGTTCCTTTCTGATGCCATCCAATTATTCACAACCCGAAAAAAAAGAAATACGGGTTTCATTGTCGGAACCTTACTGACATGCTTACTAATCCACCGCCGCCTTCCCGAAACTCCTCCCTCCTTCCTCCGGGTCTTTCCCGTTCCCTCACCGAACACCCGAACACAACGCAACAACATGAAGTGAAACAAAGAAACGACGAAAAAAAAAACCTTCAGAATCCATACGAGAAGACACCGCCGCTCGACATATAATACGGTCCGGTCCGTGTCCCGTTATTTTCCGCTCAAGATGATCCCCGCAGCGCGCGATCTCCGAAGGCTTACAAAACAGTAAGGAACGACGAAAAATACCACCGTCGGACGAGTCGCGCTGCCATCACTGTGGTGCGCATGGTTATTAATTTACAACAATATGTCCGACACGGGCCTTGCATTCCGGTACGGGGCGATGATCGTCTCCTCCCCTTAAGTGAATTACCATACGTGAACATGACAGGTCGCCGTATGGTGAAAGCGGAGACTTGTGCGAATGCCGATCATGTTTCTAGTGCAAGGGAATATTAGGGTGCTATTGTAAGCTCGAGGATGTAAGGAATGGAAGTAAGCATATGAAGAGGTGATGAGTCCACCTGAGATAGTAACTAGACGCTCTGATGGGTCGATGGAAAAGTCGAGAAACAACGTACCTGGGCACGCGTAACCCTCGATGTTTCTTGGCGCATGAAGATGTCGTGTGGTGAACGCCACGTGATGAGTGAAAGAGCAGAGGTGGAGAGCGATAAGCTATTTTTGGGGGAAATAGCTGTAGCATTGGACGCTGAAGATTCATACAAGCTTGAATATTCCCATTACCCCTGCCCCCTATCATCCAAGCACGTACTAGACCGAGGCGTGTGCGCGGAGAAGAGCAGAGCATAAAATAAAGAGCGCCGAGCGAGGTAGGGACAACTGAGAACCAAAATGGAACTGACGAAAGAGCAGCCAACAGCCAAGCCAATTAACTCCGACCACCAAGCAAGCGGGACCCACGGGATAGCGCCGAGAAAGAAGGAGGTAAACGATTGAACAGCTTCATCCGGGATCCGTCGTTGGATTCGTCGGTCCTTGGTGAGATGGTGGAGGACGCTAACCGCGGATGCAATGGTCCGACCTTTATGGATGTATTGTCAGATTGGTTTACGGGTATTCCCATGCTATAGAGTTTTGTTGCTGGTCGCGCGTTTTGCTGGCGAACATCGGATAGGTCGGCGCGAAGTTGCAGGTTGGAGGACAGATGTGGCGGTATGATACAGTGCGGTCGAGTAGAAAGAATTGCCGAGGCTAAAGTTGATTACAAGTCAATACTTCCCAACTGGGGTTTGCAGCGTGCGCGGCGCGCGCCAATCATTCATATTCTGATCCATCACGGAATAGTCTAGTAGAAAAAGGCACCATTTCGGGATGTATTCCGTGTGTGCGGAATGCCTTTGTAGTTCCTTAGGGCGTGGGGATATCATGACGAGAAAGTGTGTATGTCTGCTGGACGGAAGGAACAACAGTGACGTCCCGCGGGAGGGTTGGTCTGCGCAAGCGTGTTTTAATTTTTTTCCCTCTCCCCCATACAGTAGAGGCTTGGGAACGGGAGGTCAGAGGGTGAGATGCATCGGAGGTTAGACGCAAACGAAACGGGCGCGAGATCAAACGGCGATCTCGATCGCATGACCTAGACTCGTCTGTGCCGGAAAAGGTAAATGAAGATAGGCACGGCGAAAAGGCGGGGAGCAGGGTAGGAGAGATGGAAATGGCCGAGAGAGTGAGAGATAGGGAGAGATGGGCTCGCCTCGGCTCGGGAATTTGGGGTTAGTGAGTTTAAAGGATATGAAAAGTACGGGGGTGAGGATTGCTAATGGGTAACAAATTCCATGGAAGGTCAGGCGGGAACAACGAGGCGGGAGGGACAGGGAAAGAGGATGGAGTGCGGCCGGAGGAAGGAGTGGAGCCCGGCCGGGGAACCGGAAGTGGAGCATATGAAAGGGGAAAATGGATTTTAGAAGTCCGCTAGGGATATAATACCAATGCTAGTGTTGACCCCTACGTCAGAACGTCGTCATTCCAGCCCAACCGGTCACTCCGTCATCGACCCGCCCCCTCCTCCTCTCTATCCTCTCCATCCCCCGTTCCCCTCCCCCTCTCAGCCCCCCTCTCGATTATTACTGACGCACTCCCACCCACACCATGTCTCGAAGTCAATCCCCCCAGCATCGTCATCCTCTGACGTCAAACCCGCCCAATCGCAGCATCATCATCATCACCATCATCATCAACAACAAAAGCAACAACCTCCCCCTGAAGCTACCGCCACTTCTGATTCCAAAGACTCACGCCCACAGCCTCTCAAGGCTAGATCAAACTTGGATCTCGAGCCGAATCCTTTCGAGCAGTCCTTTGCTCCCACACATCCACCCTCTCTTCGATCTTCTCCCATCCGCAGAAATTCAACCGTCTCTGTTGTTTCTAGTCAGTCCAAGTCGGACAGCAGCGTTACCAGTGGTCCACCCCGAACTCCTCCTCTCATCGGGTCCCACTCGCGATGGTAGCCCTCCCTCACCAGCCAAACCGATCCTACCACCGATCGAGTCTATCGCCTCTCCTTCCGATCAGTACCAATGGGGCTTCTCTTCGTCCTCCTTGGCCAACTCTTTAAGGGCTGGGCCCCTATCTCCCGCCATGCTTGCAGGTCCACAACAGTCCAACGGCGACGGCACTCTCGCGTTTGACCCATCTAATTTCCGGACTGGACTAACCCCACGCACTGGGCTCACCCCTGGCACGGGCCTCACACCTCTTATCGGTGGACCCGTCTCATTCCCACCCCCATCTCCAAATACAGCGGCCTTCCTTAACATGATGAGCTCGTCTGTGTCGGGCGGTGCGACGATCACTCCAAACACCCTTAATGCCATCACCGGAGTCCTTGCCTCGAGCGCCGCCGCGGCGAACGGCACAAACTCGTCCGGGGCACATCCGTTATCTGTCTCACATCTACCACCTTCAAGTTACGAACAACGGGCGCAGAATTACCCCAACGGCACATCAACGCAGAACTCTGACTCACGGTACTCCAACACCACCAATAACCCCGCCAACACAGCTGCCAATGGACTCTTCCTTCTCTCGCAGGCACATCAGGAGCTCACGAAACGCGAAGAGGCCCAACGTGCCAACCGCTCGGACGGTGATGATGATGCCCCACCTTCGAATGCCACCAGCAAGCGAGGCGCGAAGCGCAAGTCTTACGACGTGTCAGCATCGCCGCCGCCTCATCACCCCAAACCTGCTCCTCCCAAGCGTGCGCGGGGGATACCCAGCGGTAAGCCGAAGCGTGGCGACTCGATCTCGGTTGAAGAGGACGAGGAAGAAGAGGAAGAGGAAGAATCCGCGGGATCTCCTTCAGAACAATCGATGAGTCAGATGAATGGAAAGAAGGGCGGACAGAGAAAACCTGAGACAGAGGAGGAAAAGCGGAGGAATTTCCTCGAGCGCAACCGACAAGGTATGTACACTGAAGCGTTACCGCTCTCTTCATCGGTTCTCATGCATTTTGACTTCAGCGGCGCTGAAATGCCGTCAACGGAAAAAGGCTTGGTTGGCCCAATTGCAGGCGAAGAACGAGTATTTGACACAAGAGAACCAGAGATTACAAGAGGCCCTCGTGAGCACACGCGAGGAGCTTGCTCGACTTACTGCAGGGGCTCCATTACTTCCTGTTGGCGTCACAGCCAATGCACCGCCAAATGCGCACCCGGTCAGCGTGAACGTCAGTTTACCACCTACAGCTAGCGCTAAGGCTGTTGTTGGTGCGCGAGGGTACGGCTACTAGCCGTCTTGGACTTTGATTTTATCTCTGGGCGGGTGTTTCGCTAGTGTTTTGGATCGGTCGTTTTTTTTTTTATTACTCTTCATTTTCATTTCGTACACGTCTCGTTGCACTATAGTCGGTAGTTGTATGCTTTGTCTCATAAACCCAAACCTCCTCCAGTAGCCACCAGTCATCATAAAATAGTGTTTAGTAGTAGTTACTCTTACCCTACGCGCAGTGTCGCCGTCATGTCATGAATCACTCACAGCATATAAGCAGCAGTTGTACAAGTTTTTCTGCTTTTTCCGCCATTAGATGCGTTGCCATAATCGGGGATATTGGGGGGATTCGGGAAAGACCGGTGACCGGAGTTCCGCGGGCGGTTGGTCCTGACAGTCTGGAACTCGGGCGAGGCGTTTTAATTGGGCAGCAAATAGGAACGGACGGAAGGGAGGCCGGGCCCAGACTTGACTGGACGAGAGAAAAAAGGTACACGCCCAGGCCTCATGTTTGTGGAGCGGAAAAGTCGCTGGAACGCGTACAGTGTGCGTTCGGCGGTCGTTGCGCGGACAATGTGTTTTACACTGTCATTGCAGGGCTGTTGGAGTTAACCCCAAAAACTTTGTAACATTGTGCGGGATTGATAGTGGGTGCAACGCAATCACTACAGCGCCGTCACATTTGTAACTGTGGTCTGTATGCATGGCGATGGTGATGGGCGCGACACTCTGCACGCTGGGAGCGGTCGACGTCGTTCCAGACTGTGGGGGCCGGGTCTCACTCTTATCTTCTGCATTGGGTACTTGGCAACTTGTTTTTTTCGCCTTCTCTCCGTACATACCTTCCCTTTTGGACACGTATGTACATATGGAATGGAAAGGGAAGGAAAGATGAGGAGCCGTGAAATACCACCGACGAACGTTTGACGACATACTCTACAACGCATAAACCTTTTTTTTTCCATCCCGAGTCCAATCCGGATCATTGATGATTATGATTATTGGAAGGTGGGCTCGCCTCGCTCGGCAGATGCCTTTCGCTTGCGGACTCTTTCCTTACTGTAATGTGTAAATGTGTAAACCTCGTATGGTACAAAAGGCCCCGTCGTAAGTGTACAGTACTATCAAGCTATCCTATCTCAGACTATCCTATCGCACCGTCGTAAGTGTACAGTGGGGCGCAGGATCGCTATCAAGCTATCCTATCTCAGGCTATCCTATCGATCACGAAACTGACAAAACAAAAACAAAAACAAAACCGAAAAAAGGCTCTCTTTTCCTCAAATTAAAAAAGATATGATATCCTTTTTGTGAAAGGTGTTGGTTATGGGATGGGAAAGAAGAAACAAGTCCGAGATTCCATTTCATTCTGTATCTAGGTCCCGGGTAGGCTGGCGAGTGAGTGTTGCACACAGACCGCGAGAGAGGGAAACATGCCGTGTCATGCCGTGTCCATGCCGCGTCATGCACGCCACGGCCACGCCACGCCACAAGAACAGAAGTTCGAAATAGAAAGAAAAAAAAGAAGCAAGGGCAGCGCGCAATCCATTCATTCATTCATTTTACATACCAGGTGGCAAGCGCGAGTCAGTTTCCTCCAATGGGAAGGTGTATATGACGTCACTTCGGCGTCCATAAACTCTAGACCCTCCCCTCTCTGCAGTTCTCGGACCGTCCGTCGTGTTTCGACGAGACGAGCCGTACCCAACGATCATGGGATTGGCGCAATCATATCTTTTTGCACCCTTTTTCACATGAACAATTCACCCCACACAGCGCTCCGCAGCCCTCTCACCCTTTCCGCTCCGTGATTTTTTTTGAGGGGAAGGGGGCCAGGAACACGCGGAACTGAGGCTCTGTCTTGCGTAGTCCAGTTTCTTGAACAATTTCAGGATAGATATTAGGGCATTCAAAACGAACGGGGATTTTCAAGTCTAGTGAGAGATCGTCATGAGAGTATGATCTGCTCTATAGTGAGAAAGTAAAACAAGAACGGTTATTTAGTTCAAAAGTCGGGCAAAAAAGTTGTGAGTGGACGATAACGAATGACAGGGTGGTGATCTCCGAAAAACGGCTTGTGAGCGATGATGTGATGTTTGATTGATGATAAGACGGAGAGGCCGCCTATATATGTCGGCCTCGAGAGGGTAAAGGACGAAAAAAAAATCCTTTTGTTGATGATGAGCTGTTACGATATGGGTCGGCCGGCCGATATACTGTTGCCGTACGAGGTACGGAGGAAGGGCGGAAGAGCGAGCGATAAGAACAAGAGGACGAGGGCGTTGTGCCAGTGCACGCGCGAGCTCGACGGAGAGGTCTGGTTACCGGTTACTCTGGTATGTAGCGCTGATCACGCGATCACGGTTAGCACATGCAACAAGTTCCGTCCGTTGGAGTGCGAGTGCGAGGCTGTGCTATGAGACGCGAAAAAAAAACAGAAGGCCAAGTTGTGGTCTTTCCCGTGCACCGGCTGGGGATGCGCTGGGGTAGATGAGGAAGTTTTGGCCATAGTATATGGCTACGGCCCATTCCTACGCGGGGATGATCCATACAAATGAACATGAACACGCCGCGACCTTGCAGCGACAAACACACTACAAACACTCGCCCAGCGTGCCCAATCCCGCAGTCGTCGCCGCCGTCCCTAAGACATACAACAGATAAATTGACCATGAGCTCACGATCCACGCAAAATACCGCTTGCAAAATAAACACCCTGCACAGCAGAGTAAAGCGTGTGGTACGGAAGGAGGAGGAAGGATCAAGGTTGGAAGGACGACCTGCCTTTGCCTTTGCGAACGTTTCCAATCTCGGAATGAGCTGTTTGATCCAAATACAAGACGGCTTGGAGGAGTTGACCCCTCAAATTCAAGACAGGACAGAGTTGGCGCATACAAGGACCGTGGCAAGGGTAAACCTCGTCCATCTCGCGACTCACAGCCCGGGATTTGCCGGCTAGAACATGGTAACTTACTGTTAACTGTACTTTAGTCCACTTGCGATTGCAACCGTCGGATTCAACTTGTTACTATACACCAGAGTCCAGACTCCCGGTAATGTCAATAGGCAATGATGGAAGCGTCCGGGCTGCTTCGAATTGCCTGGAGTCACCTTGGACATGCTCCTGCAAGTCGGTTGACGAGTTTGAACACTTAATGAGATTTCCGTACATCGTAAGTTACAATGTGATGAAACAGATATTATAACGACTTCTATATCTAGGACATGATGCGCATCCCAGGAGATAACATACACCTAATAGTTATCGTCTACGCGTGGACGTGACTGGACGTGGCTTTGTCACTGCGGGAATAGTAGGAACGCAAAGATTGACTCCGAGTTGAAACGCCCGTGGCGCTGCGTGAAAATGACCCGAGAGGTGTCCCACTGCGGGTACGTGAATGTGAATGAGTACCCTGGGACCAAACAGTATCCCTCGACGGTTCGTCCCAGTAGTAAGGTGGTGGCAGTCGTCCTTCACGCCGCTTCTTGAAACTCATATTTTCTTCGTTGCTATCCTCAACCGTACACTTGCAGCGATTCCTGCTCGGCGCCGAATCTGGACGAAGCACGGTATTGTGTAGACTACCTCCTTGGTGGCTCCTTGAACTTGGGTAGCTTGCTGAACTCGTAAATCTTGCCTCCATTCGTCTTCATCTGTATATGAGTCATTAGTACAGTCGGAGTCTTTTGAGAGAATGGGCCACACGTCGGCAAAGGTGTAAAAGTCACGGAAAAGTGCGCGCAAGTCACGTGAATTCCTCGATAATCTTCCTGCGAGGTGTTTTGACGAGACTCCGGACAATTCTCTTGCTGAGCTCCCTGTCTCAAAGACAGAAAAGCATTCCTTTGCCGCCCGCGACAGTGCCATTGTAATCCATTTCGGTCTGTTGATCGAAGACGTTCGCATTTGCCCCTCGAGGCCGAGCCCTTTCGAATTCCGGCATTTGACCACTTGATAGAGAAGCACCAGGAAAAACGGTTCCAGGTCATCCTAAACTTCTAGTCGATGGGTCAAGTAAACTGATGTCGACATGAATCGCCATGTTCCCTGCGCACAAGTTCGTTTAGATTATCGTGAGTAGAAAATAAAAGAGATCATGCGTGTATGAATGTTACCTCGGGTTTTCGTTACCTCCTTTGAGAGATCGCAATCGCTCAACATCCCTGAACCGCTATCGGTAATCAAAATGTTCGCGGCATTGATATCCCGATGATGTAATATACGAGCTCCCTCGTACGCCGCAGTGTGAGCTGTCGTGAACCCTCAGCCAATAAAAACGTCAAAGCAAGCGACAATCCTTACCGACACCCCGAATCGCCTCGCACCATTACCGTGTGAACTCGAATGTAGTGAGTGGCTGCCCAAGCGTCTATAACACCACTCGCTAACGCACATACGGTTCGACGCACGGCTGACCGAGACACCATTCACCACGACGTCCGGGCCCTTTCACAGTCTTGCATCTACGTCCTTTGCACAGGAAGTGGAATGTGCTTGTATCCGCTGATAAAGGGACATCGCCCACTGGACCCAACGCAGATATGTTGGGCACCTTTGCGTCATGCAGGCGCCGAGCTTTCGATACACGCCACAATTGGGACGTGCGTCTTGTGATTAGTAATTACGTGTGGAGAGGAGTTCTCATCCGACGCCACTCACCTTTCCTTCCACTCCCTCCCACTTGTCCATTTGGCTGGTCTTTCAGACATTTTGTTCACCATGTCTTGTGAAGGCCACATTACATTTGCATCAGTCCCAGCTTTGGCCAATCTTCCTGAAATCCAGCAACAGCCTGGCTCTGTCTCAAAAATATTATCCCCTAGCATTGATCTTGTGGAAGGCTGCTTTCTAACAAAGTCAGTCAAATATACACACCAGCTCACCCACTGGGTGAATGTTGTTCATAGTGGGGATCCTAAAGAACTTGTAAGCAGAAAGTTAATAGGGGATTATTCACCACAATTGCTGAATGTCATCTCTTTTAGGAATGTATTATTGAATTTGACCTGAGAGTAATTCCATATAAGGGTTTCAGTCTTAATGACCCATGCAATATTGCTTTCCGTAAGTCTAAACTTCTCTAAAAATTATGTGTAGTAATATTCCATCTGATTTTTGACAGTTGAACCCTTTGTTCACACCTCGTTAGATCTTTTTGCATTTATTGCAATAACAGGATCTTCATCAACTCTTCGTGACCTTATTAACATGGTCAAAGTTGATAACAATCGACGCCAGCAGGAAATGGATGACACTGGACATGATGTCCCTCGGGAATTGAATGTTAATGCCCTTCTTATTAGCACATGTTAATGCCACACTAATTTCATACATGTTACAGTTTGATTCCCCAAGTTTTACCAACCCAGAGTATGAGCTAGTGGCATTACATCCAGAGCATTTTTTGCCCTATGGCAACATACTCTCTGTTTTTCATTCTGCAGATTCAACCCCCACAAACTATGTTTCAGCAAGAGACCAACGCCTCCGCATGTCATCCCCACCCAATAGTCCTCTCCCTGCATTCCATGACATCACTGAAAGAAGCAGCACAATAGAGCGTCTCAATATTTTTCTTGTCATTTTGAATGCGGAAATCAAATTCCATTGGTACCTTCACATGATCAGTCAGACCCCCCCAAAAAAACCCCTCCCAGCCGATGTTTTCAACCTTATGAAACTTACAGTGGAACTCGTCCATCAACTATATTGGATTCCTGTGCCAACAAAGGGCTCACAGGGGGAAACAAGTTTTTCTGAAAGGATGGAATATCGTCGAGCAACCTCTCCAAACCGATTAAGCAAGAGGAGGGCGAAATTTGGTCTGCCAGAAAATATGGATCTGGAGACACGAAAAGAATATGGAAGGGCATTGATGAATGCCCGTGGTACAGTGTCCTCTCTTTAATTGTCGTGAATTTGGCCCACTGAATACATTTATTTACTAGACCGTGACTATGATCCTGCTTTGTTCAAAGACTCAAACACAAGTGCCATGTGAAGGGTTTGATAGGAGAGCACACAAGAGAACGAAAGAGAGTAGGGAAAAACAAAGACTGCACAAGATTGATTCATATATTGTATGTACAGTATACCGGATGTAAAAAATGTGAAGTGAGGCGATGACGGCGAGATGCTTGATGACGGCGACCACCGGCGCGGAGAGGAGGCAGCGGGGTACAGCAACGAATCCAACCGAGATGGACAGATGGCATGCCCGCTCGAGGAGGAGGTTGTACAGAAGGGGTGAGGCGACGAGGTGCTGGCGACGTCGAAGTACTTGATGGCCACGGCGCAGAGAGGGGGTGGGGAACTACGAAGAGGTACATGTTAGAGGTACAGTAGCCGAAAAGAAACGAGCCGTGGGACTCATCTCAACTTGCCAGAATATCGCCAACAGGAACGCGACTGTGGGGGTATGGTTGACGGGGGAGGCAAATTCATTACGATGAGGGTGATGGCAACTTGAACGTGATTGAGATGGGAAGGGTGAAGAAGCAGGGGCATTCGATGATGAGACGCGTGTCGAGCAGCGCGACAGGTGTGACAGGTCGCATTAGTGAACTGGGCGAGTATGGGAGGAGATAATGGTAGTGGCAAGCTCTCAGAGAGGTGCAGCACTGAGCGAGTGTCCGGCAATGCGGTACATCGTGAAGTAGCGGATGGGGTGTACGCAAGCCCACTGCGAGATAGGTGCGAGAGCGTTAAGCAGAGGGTTTTGAGTGCTAGACAGGGCCCATAAGATGGGTGGATGGACATGATGATATGGATGACGAGATCATATCTGCTGTAATGTTACGATAAAACGGTGGAGGATGGGAGCGTTACTCGGAGTCGGAGTCATTCCCATTCCCGTGCCAGCACTCCCTTGACCTCGTCCACGACATCGTCGTCGAAGACGTACAGCGTGCATATACTCCGCCGTATCAATAACATACATGAGGGTCTGCGAAAGATGATCGATGATCGATGACCAGCCGAACCCCTACACCAACTAGTACTTTCCATCTTACCTGTGGTTATACCGACTCCCGCGTGCCAGCCAGCCACTCAAACGCTTACAATAACATGGCTGAAAAGTCCGCCAAAGATCTCACGTATCCCAGGCTCGATTGGCAGTCGCGCTGGACGAGGCTAAAATAGTTCTTTTCTGCTCATGTACATAAAAAATAGCACGCTATCATAGGTTACGGATGTTTTGATTGCAGTGATATTTTTGCCTATGCTGCCTTCTTGGTTCTAAATATAGAAGAGAGTGACTCAATCCGCTTGGTGGAAACTCTATGTTGTACTGAAATGATTCAAATGAATAGATGGACATGGGTCGTATGATATGGGTTCCGTGAGAATTATTGGACCGACCCATCAAAATGCAATTTAGGTTGTACAAACATGAATGTATGTGGCTTGCATAATCTCTGTAGAGGAACGAAAAGAAGATGAAATCTGATAAAAAAAACCAAAGGGAGGGTGGAAAAGATCCAACGAGAAATCCATCCGAGTATGATAAAGGGAAGGAGAGGTATTTGGTTGAAAATCCAGTCGGTCAGGACAACGGTGACGACGAAACAACCTTAGGGTGTAGGCCCACCACAAACTTGGCCACTGCAGGCCAATACCCAGGTTGTACGCACGTATCATCTATACAAGGATAGTAAGCAAAAAACGGCAACCAAACTCTTAGGAAGGCACGACTCACTATGCATCCCGTCCGGAAACTCGATGTAGGTGTTTCTTCCATCCACGACTATTTTCGGTGGCACCTTACGATCGTCCGATCCGGGTCCAGATCCGGTTGCAGGCATAGGTCTAGACCCTGAAGATCCCGACCGGACGTCTTCCTTCTTCCCTTTCACTGACCCCGCTGAAGGCTTCTTGTTCGCAGTGTCACGTCCGCGATCACGGATGATATCCCAGAGCTCTTGCATCTGCGAGCGTGGCACCACTTCGTCGCGTGCGCCACCAAGCATAAGTACTGGTATACTCGGTAGGAGTTTTGGTGCCTATTGTGAGCGCTACGTCAGCTCCAACCCCAATGTGGCAGCCGGGTTTTTACCTTGCGATACGATTCCCACTTCTGATGGCAGAGGAACGAGAATGGGCCTAGCCAGGGCATTGCAGTCGGGATGAGCCGCGGGAGGGAGGTGAATGTGTTCTCGATGACGAGCGCGGTGATCTGTATGTGGTTGTGGCGACAGTCAGCCTCTGCGCTACATGCCTGTAGAGAGAGTAGCGAGAGGGCTTTTTCTTACGGCTCCTGAATTACGATAGGCGAATCTATTGCAACTGCGCCTCCGATGGACTGGCCATAGAGAATCTGCAGAAAGTACCATTAGTCGGAAATTTACTACAAGAATCGGTGAAAGATGACCGCACGATTGGTGTCTTGGCAAGCTGTGGGTGGGCGTGGACATAGTCGAGCACTGTCTGGGCGTCTACCTGTAGCCCTACGCTCCGCAGTCGCCGTTTATTAAGCGCAGAATCGACATGAGGCAGAGGTCCACGTACACTTTTCAGAAGGGGTGCCTTCCTCTACCT
The DNA here is from genome assembly GCA_022496225.1 of Russula aff. rugulosa BPL654. Classification (NCBI taxonomy): domain Eukaryota; kingdom Fungi; phylum Basidiomycota; class Agaricomycetes; order Russulales; family Russulaceae; genus Russula; species Russula aff. rugulosa BPL654. Next base: position 4,915 of record WTXE01000361.1, on the reverse strand, counting down.
CCATTTCCTCGCCTTCCTCTACCTCCATCTTCTCATCTTCACTCGACTCCACCTCAACGAGTTTTCCCCTGTCGGGTCTGGCTTGTCTTCCGGGGTTTTTCGACGAGATTTCGTCATTTCGCCCTCCCCTCGTGAACCCTTCCTCAACACGGGCTTCCAGTACAATAAATCTACTAGCTCCACCGTAAGACGCATGAGTTCGAGGACGTCGGCCGGGACGGGTGTTCCTGGGTTGTTCCGAAAATGTCAACTGAACTTTATTTCGGCGTTTAAGACGACGAGGAAGACGTTGAGACGGTCAAACCTGTTGCGGAGGTTAGCAATGGCTTGGAAGGCTGGGAGGCGAGGGCTATCAGGTGAGGGTGACTCGCGGATGCGTCCGTCTGTTGCTGGTACGTAGGCCGTAGGAGTTGGACTTCCGGGACGGTAAACATGGAGCATGCTGCCACACGGCAGGAAATGTCCTGGGTGTATTCCGACCAGCTCGTATGTTGGGTTAGTGAAACTTGGGTTTCTGAACTGTCACGTATGAAATTAGTAGGATGCATTGGAAGCGCTGATGACAAGACCAACGTTCAACTTCCGATCAGGATCACGTCCGGTCTCATCCATGATCTCCTGGCGTCGGTCGTTATCAGCCTTCACCATCATGATAAGGTTGCGAAGGGTTGAGTCAGACCCCGTTACTGCAATGAAAGCATAACTATCGAGGGATATATGGACGAAGGCTTCAACTGTCAATTAATGTCAGACGGGGTATGTATCACCAGGAATAATCCTGACTAACGGTATGCAAGGTTGCACGGATCATTAAGCCTGAAGTCATTGTACGGAATTATTCCGAGTTCGAATTCGATGGCGTGCTCCTGAAAGAGATACAGTAGCATTCAGTAATTGTGTCACCTATCAACTTCAAATTCGTGCTTACAATATCTCCAGGGTCCCCACCACGAACCGCGTTTACCCAGTGGGCAAGTTGATGGGTATACTTCACTGACTTTGTCAGCAAGCATCCTTCGGCCAGATTGACGCTTGATCGGGAGATATTGGGGACGAGTTAGGATGTTGGTGGATTACGGGAAGATTCTCTAGAGCCGCGACTGATGAAAATTCTCCGACATAAGTAATGCGGCCATCAGGTGTCAACACAGACATCGTGAACGAGCTATCTGTAAGACCAGCCTCGGCTGTGGAGTGACGCTGGATGAGAAAGAGAAAGAGAACCAAACGAACCCACGTAGTCGCGGGAGCGCAGTGATGTACCAGGCTGGGCTGGGCTTGGGCTAGTCAGAATGTAAAGCCTCGCCCACATGGTGCAGTGCGCCTGAGTGTTTTGCGAATGACTTCGGGGAGGATAGTTGGCGCAACATCGTTCGGGGTAGTAGAGTAGCAGGTGGCCTATCGTTAAGAGATCAATGGTCACTGAGAACGCAACTGAGATCATCCCGACCACTGCTCTCCCGTCTTCCTGGGTGAACGGGGTCCATAGATTTGTCATCACCGTCAGAGTGATACCAGACAAAGTCGCTTGGCGACGCTGGCTTAGAGAATCTTGCATGGAGGGTGGAGATGGCGTGGGCGAGAGTACTGGGCGCAGTGCGAGGTCCGATGCTGTAGAATCGAAAGGGGAGACAAAGCATGCCAGATGAGAGTACTGTGCAGACTGAGCAGGAATCCAAGATCTTAGAGGCACACACGAGTATGTTTTTGGGCAAATGGATGTATCTTTCCTTCTGTAACAAGGAGTTTTTATGCAACGAACACGGTAACTACGCTCAGCATCCAAGACCTGATGGTAAACTGAACGACTTCGTAGTCAAAACGGAACTGTGAAGGAGATCGCCTTCCATGGCCGACAGCAATGATCAAGGGAGCAGACGATGGGACGAAGGTGGACAATCGTCGGCGTTACTGTCTCCTGTCCACGACGTATGAGGAACATGGCTTGAGACATTGGTGGATGATGGTCGGTGTTTGGAAGTGATGCCTCGGCGGGTGGGGCGATGACGGCGAAGTACTTGATGGGCGCCGAGAGAGGTAGCGGGGTACAACAATGAAACTAACCGAGACGGACAGACGACGGGTCAATTCTGCTCGAGGTTGTGCAGAAGAGGTAAGGTGACGAGGCGCCGATGACAACAAAGTACTTGATGACCATGAGCGCGGTGGGAAGTGAGGAACAGCAATGGATCCAACTAAGACAAACCGACGACGAGTCAAGTCTGCTTGACGAATACGAGTGGGGCGACGTAGAGGTAGAGAGCAGAAGAGAAAGCGGAGACGAGCCGGCGCTGAGCTGTCCTCGTGATATGCAGTCGAGGGTCAGGTGACTCCGGCAAACTCCCGATTTTGAAAACAGAGTATGAACACACCGTGATTCGAACCCAGGCCCCCCGACTGCCACTAAATATATGCCAAGTGCTCTAACTATTGAGCTACCCAGCCCTGGGTCTGACCGCCCTCAGTGCACTTTATATTCTAATACCTCAAAAGCGTCCCCTAACATCAAAAAGTAGAGACACCCGCCTGTACGTCGTGTTCATGGATTTGCCTTCATGCCACTCGCGTCTCGCGCCGTCCACACCACCAGCAGTATACAATTTACAATGGCACAGCCGACTTCCTCAACCCACATGTCTTTCAAGGTGTCTGTCGCTCTCAACATGCCCGGGATATCAAGGTGGAGGGAATCTCGGCGCCCACACTGTGCCGCCGTTACGTCGGATCATTGACGACGTCGACATCCATGAAGTAATCATCGACACGAAGGGATGCTGACTGACTTGTCTTAACAGGATCCCTATCCAAGCCCTGCTCGGAGGCTCGGAGCCCACGGAACCATGCATTTCACCGCCACCTCATGGAATTGCGCTTGCCGCTTAACACTGGCAGATCTACCGACAAATGTTGTCACAGTCAACATCCACTCCGTCTTCCAACAGTTTGGCGAGGTCACACATATATTCATACAACAGGACGGAAGACGCGCACACGTCGTTTTGCAGACATGCTATAAGAATACGAACCGCGGGACGGGGAATGGTCTAACTTCCTTCTCAAGACTAAGCAAGAGGAACTGTTGGAGGCACTGGAACCGCTCGGTAAGTACGAGCGGCTTGTCGTATGTCTCTCGCCTTTCTCTCAAGTAACTGAGCTTCCTGAGCGAACTTATTATAGGTCTCGAGTCAACATGCGCGTTTTTCATATATTCGAACGATGCTTGTGTCAAGCAAATATTGAGCATTCACCAACGAGTTCCTATCTCGGTCCGGAGGCGAACTTTGCGCATCGATCGTGGTGAGCGGGACACAATTTCTCTCCGGCGTGCTAAAGCTGCCCAGGCTGCCAGGCCGCTCAAGCGTTAGTCTATGCAACGCACGTTCACCCTCACTCCCACCTTCACGAGTCTTGTATTCACACTCGCCGCTTTTACCTCTTTTTTTTTTGGTTAGTTACTAGTAGTATATAACTAGTCCTTAGTGGCTACTTAATAGACAGATTTAATCAATTTACCAGCTTGAATATATGTTACACCTGTCTACTGTCGTCTACCGTATGACGTCCGTCTTCAGGCCCGCTCCGTCTCCGTTAAGGGTTCCTCAGACAAAGGTGGACGGACGCTGGACGGGGGTCCCGTTTCCGTCAAACGACCGTCCAACACTACGGACGTCCCCGTAGTACGGTACGGCGTGCATCCCTAGCCGTCACTGGGGTGGTGGCATGTTGGGATAATGGGATTCGACATGTTTTTAAGGTGTGAGAGGGTAAAGAGCAGGGAGGATTGAACAGAAGAATTACCACAGTTGCGTTCCAGCTGCGGACTCTAAATCATAAATTTCTCGCCGCCCCACCTTCCTCCACTTATCCACGGCCAGTTTGTTCACAATGTCTCTGTTAACCCATGAAGCCGCCTTACTGTCAAAGCATTTGCATCTGTCCCAACTTTGGCAGATCTTCCTGAAATCCAGCAACAGCCTGGATCTGTGTCAAACATTTCATCCCTTCCAGCCCCTAGTACTACTCGCATCAATCCTGCAGAGGGCTGCATTCTGACAAAGTCAGTGAAATACACACATCAACTTACCCACTGGGTAAATGGTGTTCATAGTGGGGATTCTAGTGAAGTTGTAAGCAGGAGTTAATAGTGGCTTATTCATTATAATTGCTGAATGCTATGTCTTTTAGGAGCAGGTCATTGAATTTGACCTACAAATAATTCCATACATGGACTTCAGGATCAATGACCCATGTAATCTTGCCTACTGTAAGTCTGGGATTTATCTCTGGCAATAGTACCCTATCTAATTTTGGACAGTTGAAGCATTTATCCATTTATCACTGGATACTTATGCTTTTATTGCACTAACAGGGTCTGCCTTGACTCTTTGTGACCTAATTGAGATGGTCAAGGTTGATAACAATCGGTGCCAGCAGGAAGTGGATGCAACTGGACATATTATTTATAGGAAGTTGAATGTTAGTATTCTTTCTATTAACACTTGTTAGTGTTTTACTAATTTTATACAGTTTGATTCCCCAAGTTTTACCAACCCTCAATATGAAGTGGTTGCCATACACCCTGAGCACTTTTTGCCATGTGGCAGTGTACTTTCCATTTTTCATTCTGGAAGTTCAACCCCTACAAACTATGTTTCTGCCAAGGACCGATGCCTACGCGAGTCATTTGAGCCCCAGAGCAATCCCCTGCCAGCTTTCCACCATACCCCTGAAAACCGCAGCAAGTTTAATCACATTAATATATTTCTTGTTATTCTGAATGCAGAAGTCAAATTCCATCGATACCTTCAAATGATCACTCAGAACCCTCCAACAACTCCCCTTCCAAATGATGTTCTTAACCTCATGCATCTTACAGTAAAACTTGTTGACCTACTTTACTGGAAGCCTGTGCCAA
>WTXE01000360.1:0-23635 GCA_022496225.1 Russula aff. rugulosa BPL654 | reverse complement strand
TTAGAAACATTGAGATCGTTCCACGTTCGCCGGAAATCCAAATGGTACTTGGACGGTGTAAATAGTCCCTATGTACTGATGGGATCCACATTAATAGTTCACCTTTACTACCACATATCCATCCCTCGTCATTGATCACGGAGTTATCAGTAAAGTCGACATCATTTGTAGTTTCTGTTTTCCCATATTGTAAAATTTGACACCCGAATTGTCGATCGTCTGAACCTGAGACGATGTGCTGGCCATCTGGCGAGAATGCCACAGAGTTGACAGAACTGTGTGTCCAGCGAAAGGCCTGCCACGTCTCTCCCGTCACGGCATTCCACACGAATTGTTGATCCTGAACCTGAGGCAATGTGCTGGCCATCTGGCGAAATGCCACAGAATTCACCACCTGTGTGTCCAGTAAAAGGGCCTGCCACTGTCTCCCGTCGTGGCATTCCACACACGAATTGTTTCATCAATAAACCTGCGACGATGTGCTGGCCATCTGGCGAGAATGCCACAGACTGACCGATCTATGTGTTCAACAAAAGGGCTTGCTGCTGTCTCTCCCGTCATGGCATTCCACACACGAACTGTTCATCGTATGAACCTGAAACAATGTGCTGGCCATCCGGCGAGAATGCCACAGACATGACCCAAAAGTGTGTCCGATCAAAGGGCCTGTCGTCGTCTCCCCGTCATGGCATTCCACACGCGAATTTGATCGTCTGAACCTGAGACAATGTGCTGTCCATCTGGCGAGAATGCCACACACCAGATGCGACCTGTGTCTCCAGTGAAAGGGCCTGCTGCTGTCTCTCCCGTCAGGGCATTCCACACACGAATTGTTCGATCGTGTGAACCTGAGGCAATGTGCTGGCCATCTGGCGAGAATGCCACTGACGACAAATCTGTGTGTCCGGTGAAAGGGCCTGCCACTATCTCTCCCGTCGTGGCATTCCACACATGAATTGTTTGACCAGAGAACCTGAGATGTGCTGGCCATCTGGCGAGAATGCCACAGAGCTGACCAATCTGTGCGTCCAGTGAAAGGGCCTGCTGCTTTCTCTCGTCATGGCATTCCACACACGAATTGTTTCATCGTTTGAAGCTGATACGATGTGCTTGCCATCTGGTGAGAATGCCACAGAGTGACCGAATCGGTATGTCCAGTGAAAGGGCCTGCCACTGTCTCTCCAGTCGTGGCATTCCACACACGAACTGTTCGATCATAAGAACCTGAGGCGATGCTGGCCATCTGGCGAGAATGCGATGGACGTGAGGCAACCTGTGTGTCCAGTGAAAGGGCCTGCCGTCGTCTCCCAGTCATGGCATTCCACACATGAATTGTTTGGTCGTCTAAACCTGAGACGATGTGCTGACCGTCTGGCGAGAATGCCGCACAATTCCGATGATTTGCGTGTCCGGTGAAAGGGCCTGCCACGTCTCTCCCGTCATGGCATTCCACACACGAATTGTGTGATCGTGAACCTGAGACGATGTGCTGGCCATCTGGCGAGAATGCCACAGACACGATCTGACTGTGTGCCCAGTGAAAGGGCTTGCCGCCCTCTCTCCAGTCATGGCGTTCCACACACAAATGTTTCATCCTGAACCGGAGACGATGTACTTGCCATCTGGCGAGAATGCCACGGCATTGATCCAACTGTGTGTCCAGTGAAAGGACCTGCCGCTGTCTCTCCGTCACGGCATTCCACACACGAATTGTATCATCGTGGAACCTGACGCAATGTGCTGGCCATCCGGCGAGAATGCTACACAGTGACCCAATCTGTGTGTCCAGTGAAAGGGCCTGCCACTGTCTCTCCCGTCGTGGCATTCCACACACGAATTGTTCGATCCGAACCTGAGACGATGTGCCGGCCATCTGGCGAGAATGCAACGGATGTGACATCTCCCCGAAGTTTGAAATCGCCATCTCTAATGATGGCCAATGAGACAATTGTCCACGTTCGATATGTAGGATTCGAGGAAATGAGGTGGAATAATGCGTGGATACAAGGGAACAAGTCGGCGCAAATGGTAGAGCGGAAAGATAGATGTGGGGCACTTTTTGCAATGGCCATCCGAAATACCGTACAAATGCGGCGGCGTCATTGGCGAATGACCTGAATTCTCAAGCTCCCTCTGGGAATCCTATTTGACATAAAGTTATTGGCATTTCTCATCGGACCAGCAGTTGTACTCACACCTCGACTAGACGCCAACCACATATTCAGAGTTGCGAATGCCGATGGAGCAAGACCAACATTTCTGGTCAAACTAAGCGTCTCCAGCCAAAACAGAAATTTCTCCTTGAAGAGAGTTTCAACTTTTGAAACAGGTCCGTCTTGAAATCAGTGTGTTCAAATGATCGTCCCAGAAACGACAGGCATAAAAAGGGCGGGTGGAATGTGTTATCGACTCGGGTGTTAAGGTCTTCGACGTCATCGTTGGCGAGATACGATGTTTCGAGTTCGCAGATGTTGAATTTGAGTCCATCGTGGGAATCGAGCAGTATATTGAGACAGGAATGGGTTAATTGATCGTGAGCATCGCGGCCATCGACATAGAAATCGCCGCTTTTCTCTTATTTGTGAGGAAGTCATGGAATGAGGTATGGAGAGGAGTGATGGGAAGGTTTTCGTCGGACGAATTGACATTACTTAACAATGAGCCAAGGCGACGGAGTATTCCAGTACCGGCGGCATCACTTCGCTTGTTGGAAGAGGGCGTGTTGTCGAGAGAATGAGTGAGCGGATAGTGAGGGGTTCGATTGAAGTAATCAGTTGTCCAACAACAGAGCGGAAGAGATCCCGTGCTTTTGGCCTTTGAAGTACCATCCCAGGACTCGTTGTATAACTCGTCCAAGGGTCTTTTCCACCGGGATTTGTACTGGGCTCCAGAAGATGTTTGATACATGTTTCCCATTCGCATCAAAGTCCCTGGGGATTTAGGATGAGTCCACTGGCGACGGCTGCCCACTGAAACAATCCCTCTGCTTTCTTTGCTAGCTCTCGACGTAATCTCCGAACTTATCTGAACTGAGTCTCTCCTGAAGAAAGGTGAGAATGTCCGTCCGCGTGTCAGCAGCTAGCGTGGTATCATGCATGTATTTAATCTTGACTGATGGAGCTCCAGCAAGCGCGGATACGATAGCGTCCTCCGGTCTCGAGGTGATGACCACGCGGAAGTTCGATGGAGTCTGATGAGATTTTTAGCGAGAAATGTGTGTAATCCATTTTCATTGTTGTGTCCCCACTCTCGTCGAGGGCATCGATTACGACAAGGATAGGACCGACGTGTGCAGGTCCTCAAGTGGTTTCAGAATGAGGGATTCGAAGAGGGGAAGATAGTCATGAGTGCCACCTCGAAGATCCGCGTTGTCCTTTACGACATTTCCGAGAGCGGTTTTAAATGAAGGATAGCGGTCGGCGAGGTGGTGAGCAAGGGTCGTAAACAGGTGATAGGAGGCCTTCCGGTCGGATTGTTCGCTCCGCGAAAAGATAAACGACGACGTAAGGAGGTTCATTTTGTCGAATAGTCGTGCGATCTCATGAGCGATAGCGACTTCCCCGTGCCTGCTTGTCCGAAAAGAACGAGACCACGTTCTGAGTTGGGGTTCGGGTCATTCACCCAATCGATAATGAAGTCCAGGAATGCCACGCGTGTTCCCACAAGACAGCCCTTGTTGGAACTAAATCGCGAGTTGTCTGCACGTGGGATTTCTCTGATTTTTGCATCGATTTCTATGACAATCATTAGATCTGTAACCCACAAAAGCCATCGAAGACTACTTACCGGTGCGTAAGTGTTGGCTTGACAGGTCCTGAACTTGAGTTGATAGGTCCTGAAGCTGAGTCGATATATTTCCCACGCCGTCCAGAATTTTGAATCCAGTAATCTGCGTAGAGATGGTAGCCTGGTCCAAGAAGGCCTTTCGGTGGCCGATAAGACGATTGGACAACTCCTTGATTTTTTTGTCCGCTCCGCCGCCTATGTTCGTTAATGTACGCTTCCCTGAAAATAGCATGTTTGCAAAAGCCAATGAAGCAGACGAAGACGACGTACAGAATTCCGGGTACTTTAGATACGATTGGATAAAGTCGCAGCAAGTACCGACATCCTGCAGCATGACAGTTAGAATTCGTGCCTGTTCGGATTTTGGCTTGATGGATTTTATTAATAAAGTGTCCTCATGACGTGTGAAATCAAACGCGTGATGGATGGCTCGGAGCAGGGTTTGGACATTGTCGTCACGTTGATACTGCTCTAGGAGCGTCTACCATCCAGACGAATATAGTATGAGCGCCTCGTTCGGAAAATGACATAAATGTACATGCCTTGGGGATCGCCGAAAGTAAACTGTGGGCGATCTTTGCGAGTGCGAAATGCTGAGTGTGGAAGTTAGCCGAGCCAAGGTCATCAAAAGTGGATAACGCGCACTTCCGCAATTGGGCCCAACGTATCCATCACCCACTTAATCCTCCTAACAGCCATTTCGCACGAATCCGATCCCTCAATCTGCTTCATGGCTTTATCGGTCTGATGGAGAGCAGAACGAAGAACCTTGGTGCTTGTAGGTGACACCTTTTTCCTACTCTGCGGCATAGTAATCCCAGTTTCGACCGGTTGGTGATGCGACAGGGGTGACGGGTGTTCGGGGGAGGGAGGTTGAATGCGTCCTGGTGTAGGGGTTTCTTCGGCTGGAGAACTGTCATCTGCGGTTGGTATACTTGGCGGGCTGTTGTACAGGGTCGGAGGTGTAATGTGGACAGTTATGTAAAGTGTGACCGGTTGCGTCGACCGCGTAGCTTCCGCAACGTCATTCTCGAGGGCACAAGCGATATCTGCACGCGAGATGTTCAATTGATTGAGCGAAAGAGAATTCTCAACAAAACGAACCACTTTGAGAGGCCAGGGGTACCTGCATCTCATGGGTCCCTATAAGGACGTCGGGATGTGCAGACCGCTTCGCATAAAGACGAAGAGTGAGATTTGAAGACGGTTGTACAAGACTGGATGAAACATTTTTGTATAAGATTTGCGGGAAAGAGGGAAGTCATACAATGGATCGAGGTTCTGGTTCCACTGCGCCATCTGTCTCTCAACCCGAACGTCTGCGGTCTTCGCGGTCGTATTAGCGTTGGATACAGTGACGTAAAGCTTCCTCTTGAGGAAAGAATACTTCTTGATACTTGGGACATTAACAGCCCGAACGACTAAGCAAAAGATTGAAATCTATCGGTGCATCAAGGAATTGAAACTTATTGATAGGCACGAACCTGTTACCTCAACACGTTGTTTGGGTAGTCTTTCGTACGATTCGGCGATTTGAGCACTGTTCGAGGATGGTTCTTGAGCAATACGACTACACAAAAGAAGGGAATCACGCACCCTCGTCCTGCGCTTTGCGATGTCGAGGGACCTGGGCTGGAGTAATGGCCGGAGTTGCGATTAGGACAGTCATTAGTCACGGCGATGATCTAGTATCACGCACGCATTCTGGAACATTTGGGTATACTCCATATCTCGTTCAGTGGCCATTCTACTAGCTACAGGAGAGTTTAGTGGGTACTACTGGAGGAGAATGTTATGGGGATAAAGTGAGGGTCGAGCGTCTGATAGTGCAGTATACACGCGCTGTCCTCATTCTCCGAGTCGCAAGTGTTCTCGTGATAAGTTATTCCCAGGAGTCGTTCCTAGATCTAGAGGTCGTGGGAGAGGAATTCTCGGCATGTGATCGAAGAGAGTCCAGAATCGGAAGCGCTTCTCGCTAACCAGCGATCTGGATGCGAGTTGACCGGTTGACCCGAGGTCCCGAGTAACTTAATCGGGTTAACCCCCATATATTCAGGCTTATCACGGGACAAACACGGGCAAATACGAAGCACGCTTTCTACCCACCGAAGAACTCGTGGCATGCCCCTGTGGGTAGCTAGCTACCCCCAAATCGACGAGCATGTCCTGCCCAATCCACGAAACCGCGAGACACGAACATGTGTGTGTCCGAGTTCGGTCCTTAGACCAGCTCTTCAAAAAGTCGCTGCTCTGCGTCAGAACCCTACGATTCATGGAGGAACAACAGGCATTAGCGAACCCCTACAGTTTGGATTGGGAAATGTGATGATTCACTGGTAGTTTACGTTGTAAACCTCGGCGTTACCTCGCTCATTGCTCGGTTGATATAAGCTCTAACGCGCGAAACACTCATCCCGTTCACCCGACCCCCCACACAACATCCGAGTGGCCTAGCTTAGCGTGTCACACCACCAACCCGTCATATATAGAACGCCCATGCACAGGAATACAAAACAAATTCGATTAAAAGAGGGGGGCTCAGGTTACTCTGTCCTCGGAGTCGGAGGCGAGGCCAGCGGAGGGCCGGAGACGTGCTCGACCCAGACAACCATCGCATCGTTGTCGCGTGCCAGTTGTACGTCCATTTCGATCCAAGATGATTTATCACGAAAAATGACTGGCATACGAGAACACCTCCTTCGCCCCGTCTTCATGGGCTGCTCAACGACAAAAGCCAAAGTTATCGTCATTGCCCTCGGCTCCCTCCAACACCTCATCGCCTTGCGCGCGGCCGTCTCCGTCGAGTTCTCTGGGATCCAGCTTATCATCCAAGCAATGAACGACCGCTTGTCGCAAGGTGTAGACTCGGACATGTGACCCGTGATGCATGATGATTCACTGGTAAGTTAGTTACATTGTAAACCTCGCTCGTTGCTCCGGATCCGTTGATATTGGTTCCGACATGTGAAATGCTCACCATATCCCCCAACCATTAAGTGGTTTAGCGTCAAATTAACTAGTCATACATTGAGCACCCGTGGCGTGACCCCTCTTTGTCCGTAGTTACATGCCCGTGGAATAGAAATCCCGGAATAAAATGGTATCCGAGCCAGGTGGCGGAGGGGTAGACCATTCGAGCTGAGCATATGCACGATGCAAGGGTAAGGAAAGGAAGCAGAAGAAGACGCTCGTAGTTCCTCACTTCCGCATTCTGGGGAGGAATCTGCCTCGGGCTGCGTGTCTCTGTCAATGCAATGTGGCGAACTTTGGTACCTGCGAGAAGTGGGTCGACTCGGTGGAGAGAAGAGTTATAATAGAAACAGAGCAGGAGTCAACAAACTATTTTTGTGGGGAGTGATTGAAGGGGGTCCGAGTCATTCGGAGTGCACCTTTTGGCTCAGACAAGCCTTGCATCATAATCAATTGTGCGCGTGTTGCGGTCCAAGACCATATCTTTCCGATATGATTCCGAGTGATTCCGAGTCTGACTTTATCACGACAGATAGCCTGCATACGGAACACCTCCTTCCTCCCGTCTTCATGGGCTGCCCAACGAAAATTGCCAAAGTTATCACCATTCCCCTAAGCTCCCTCCTCATCGCCTTGTGCACCGTCTCTCTCTCTGCAATCCCGACTATCATTCAAACAATCAACGACCGCATGTCGCAAGGTTTAGATATACAGCTCGAGATCCTCCAGACTCTCCTCACCGTCATCCGGACTATTCGCAAACGTACGTGCTTTGCTCCCTCTCTTCTGCCGCGCGCGACGCGTTTGCTATCCTTCGAGGACCTGTGTCCATTGGGAGCGTCCGCAATTCCTACAACTCAAGTACCCCCACAGGACGTTTACTATCGAGCTGATCGAGAGCGTACATATGAACTACTACCAGCTCTTCCGGAAGGTGTGTCTCTCCTCTTAACCTATCCGAGACTTGTATGCAGTTGTCCTTAAATGACTCTCACAGCATTCCGAGCTCTTACTCTTATTACAACACCACTTCTTCCCCCCTGCTCCTCGAATCGCTCTCCAAACGCTCCGCTTTCCCGCTTGCGTTCCGCGGTACCCGTATTGTCTTCGTATCGGTCTTCCTCATGCTCAAGCAATTCTTATCCGAGCTCAAGACGGAGACCAAAATCAGCCTCACACCACTCATCAAACTCATTATAGGCGAGACTGCCGGTGGGCCTCGGTCTGGGTTGATGTTGATGAGGGCGCTCGCGATGGAGATCATGCGCAGGTAAGGCTCGCCTCCATACATTATTTCTGACACACTGGCTTATTGGTGACCACGCGATCCTCTATCTGTATATATGCGTGCAGGCTTTGTAGCGATATTGAGCTCATGTGCAGTGTCCGGCAGCGTTACGATGCCTTGGCAACCGGCGGTGGCGCCAGCAGCGCCTCTAGCGCACACGTCCTCACTCTCCTCATATCCGCCCATAAGAACCTGGTCACCTCACGTCCCGCCTGCTCGGCGTCTCTGCGCGGATGCACGGAATGGGAGTTACTCACGAGCGACTCTCAATCGCACCTTTGTAAGGTGGATGACGTGTTTGTGCTCGCACAGATCACGCCAGTGCCCCTTATCACATGATCTGAGCCGTCCGGAGCACCCTAGCTTGATCACCCTCATGACGCGTCGGTTTTCTCTATCGTCCTGGATCGCTGACTCGGAGCAGTCGGCCGAGGTGATGCCCTTCTTGTCCTCATTTGACTTTTGCTTTCCCTCCAAAGTTCCCATTTGCTCTCTGATTCTCATTCATTCTTGCAGTCGCGGCCATATGCGCGCTTTTCGCTCTCGAATAAGTACGTTCTGTTGCTTTACGTCTCTGTCTCTCGATCCAGCCCTCTCCTCTTTTGTCATTCATCAAGCAGCCCTCGGCTCCGATGACCCACGCGTGCGACTTCGTACTTTACTTAGGACATCGTGTAGCAGGTTTGGTGCATCACGTGACTCGTTGTTGTTAGGTGGCCACTGGGCCGCGCGTCCAGTTGTCTTCTTCGATCCACTTTCGTTTTCCTTGTCCGTACTCGCGTTCCCATGGGCTCTGAAGCCCTCGATACTCTTAGCGTCCTCTCATGTATTTAAGCAAGCGTTCGACGACCGTAATAGCCAGCGAAGCCCCAGTTTTCCCCTCTTTTCTTCTGTGTGACTTAAGTCGTCAACGGACGCTTTTTCTCTTGTCCCTCTTTCTTGCTGGTTCGAAACGCGTGCCGATACGAGCTACCGCGCCGCGGTACGTGTTTCTCTAGCGCCTACTTGCTGATTCTTTGCTTCCCCAGCTTCCTTCGCTCCCCTTTTCCACTCGAACTCACCGTAGCGCCCACCAGCGCTACACACCTTCATAGCCACCACAGCTTGGACAGCGTCACGGGGAAATGGTGGCAGCGGCTGCCAGCGTGACAGTTTCGAACGTCGCTGGGATGATTGGCACAGAGGCAGGCCTGAGTGTGCAAAGTGCAGCAATGAAAGTTCAATGGTGAGTCTCCCCTATCAGCGCTCTGCCGAGTCTGCCAACCTCTTCTGGTCACCATCTTCTTTCTGCATCGATCAGCTAGACAAGGCACATGCGCCACCCATCCTGATTCCCGATTCCCGAAGGGGTACATATATCTCCTTGGCGTTCAATGCCTCGTCTCACTCTCCACGGCCTCGAGGGGTATTATACCTTACATCTGCACAACGCCCTCGTGGTCCAAAACCACCCGCGGTTCAACTGTGTTCGTGCGTGCACCGAGTTCACTTGGCCCAACTACCGTACGCCACCCGAAATCGAGCCAGCCCGAGCCCAGTTATGGACTGTGCGCGTGATGCTGAACGCAGGCCTGCCAGCGCTTCTTGATGCCCTCTCCTTCTTCCTTACCACGAACCTCTCCGGCTCCATCTTTGGTAACGTCCTAGGCGCGCTGCAGACGCTCGCTCGGTCGCTGCCCACCTCACGTGACGCGTTACAAAGCCGCACTCCCTTTTGTCCGCCGACCAGGCTTCCTCTGCGCTGCGCTACCCCGTCTCACTTGAGGATTTCCCGCGCGACCTTATGACATCTCCAAGTGATCTCCAAGCAACCGTGCAGCGTCGCGTGCTGGACCTTCTGGCATAGCAGATCATCCTGGATCGAGTCGGATCGAGCGCGAGCATGGAACGCCGCCGCTTGGTCCAGAGCCTTGAGACGCTGCACCAGATTTTGCAAGCATCAGGTCATACCCTACTCGTCGGCTGGGAAACGATATTCGAGGTGCTCGGTAGCGTATGCCGGCCCACCCCTTCTGAACGTGGATTCTTCGGGCGGCGTGGACGTGGACATATTGTATTACGGATCTACTGCAGGGGGACAAGAAACTCTTGAAAGAGGGAGAAGAAGAGCCCGAGTCCGCCTGAGCTTGCATCTCAGCCACGTAAATGAGTAGAGCTACTTTGTATAAGCTACAGTATGTTACATAGACAGTTGTCTCAAATAGCCCGAATGTACTACCTGACCCAGGTCCAACCAGTCCGACATCAGCCTGAGTCATGTAATGGGATAGCGTGACGTCTACAAAACTCGAATCCTGTATATGCCACCTGTATGTGCCATAATTTTGTTCTTTTCCTTTTGGTTCTTCCGAAGCTATATTATACATACTGTACCACTGTACTGTACCCTCTTGTCGAAAACGGTGAGTTGATTCAATTTTTTAAAGTCGCAAAACCCCTGGAGTGCAGAATATATTGCGATCCCATGGTTTATGCGGCATGGAGCCTTTCGAGTTCATCAACCCGCACTTCGGGCCAGCGGTGATCGTAGACGGGGAAGCTGCCCCATTGGGAAGGAGCGGCTCCGATCACGCGCTCGGGTCGGCCGCCAGCTGCCTCAAGTCTTCTTCCCTTCCTTGCCCTACCTACACCCGAGGCTACACCATGCGGTCTCTCCCACATCACAGAAATGACATGTACCTCCACAAACTCAGGCTGTTGGCCAGTCTTTTTTCCGGACAGATGGAAGCGTACATTGGGATGCGCATCGACACGGTGTTGGTTTGGCGATTGCGTGGGCGTGACTGCTGAGGTGCGTGTTTATCCCCAGGCCCTTGCAGTTGATAAAGAGGCAATCGCTTCATTCTCCTTGAATCACGTTTAGACAGTGATAATCTCTGCTATAACCGTTCTTCAACACTGTCAGTACACTGTCGGTACCCCATGGCCTTACTACATCCGATGCCTAGCAACTGTACCAAGCGTGCAGAACAGCGACAGATGTACGTCCCATATCCTCGTCTCTCCTGCAGCTATCTGATATTCTGATATGTCTCCCTCGGTTTTGCAGAATCCGAATCCCGTATATGCCATCGTTTCGTTCTTTTCCTTCCGGTTCTTCCGAAGCCACACCTACTACTCTCCCACGAAACAGGTGAGTTAGCTCCCTCGGTTCTCTTCAGCTCTTCGCGTCTCAATCTCTTTTGCTGGTGTACGAGGTGTTTGGTTTCGAGTCGTTCGGTGATGTAGGTGTAGGATGCTCAAGACTACACAACACAAGACTATTACTCTAAGCGCTTTCCTGTACGCTTCCTTTGACCTACACCCGCACCAAACGCCCGCTGATATGGCATGGCCACAGCCTACCGAATACTTCTCTTCGTCCGCCACAGGGCATTCTGCTCAGGGTACCGTCGCCTGGAAAGACAGACAACCTTTTCCATTTCCGCTAAGGGTCATCGAGGGCCCGTCTTGCCGTTCTTAAACGAGACGTGCCTAGTTTTGCAACTTGTTGTTGGCGATATCTCCCCTCGAAAGTACGCCCTGGTCATTATATGCTTTTACGTCGTATCCCCTGCTAGGTGTACTTCATGTACGCGCTGAAGGCGAGTTTCCAAACTCGAACCATGTTGTTTCCCTTTCGACCTTCATGTCTGTAGTGGTCTGTCATGCAATATATTTTGATCCGGCCCGGTACGAGCTATCCATTGGTCTGATCTACGCTCCATCCGATGTATATTGAACAGCCACCACTATCGTGGGAATCATTTGCCACATTATAATGCGTTATGCGCGTCTGGGCCCTACAGCGTTCATTATGCAGGGGTATATCTGGACGCGATAGATTTGTCATCATCAGGTACGTTGGTCTGACCACTCTGTGACCTTGCTTATGTTGATGTTTTTGCAGCATTGCGCTATATGGTTTGGTCTTGTTCTTCCGTCTGATGAAGGAAGAACTCGCCCGAAACTGCCCTCTTGCCAAGTTTCTATCAATCAGACTCATCTTAATGTTCACATTTTACCAGTCGTTTGTCGTAAGTTGTACATTCTTCGTACCGCCCTTCTCTCGCTTAGTTGTTGCGTTGGTGCTGGTAAATTTTAACGCGCTGAAAGGCCGGTCATTCACGGGACTCCGTTCTGAACTGCTACTAATGTGCTGATGGACTAAACGCGTTGACGATTTGCATCGAGGCATGTGTGTCTTTCTTTCCCGGCTCGTGCTTCCTGACTGACGAATATGCAGATAATCTTTTTCTCGCTCTTCATGATGTGCGCTTTCACTTGTAACACGTATCAGGTGAATCCAGGCGAGTGCCACACAAGCATCTGGCGACTACTCTGGATTCGATCAACCTATGTATGCCGTCTAACCCATGTTTTTTTTCTTCACTCTGACACACCTGGGGGGGACTTTGCGTCGAAATTGGCTCAGAGTTTCATATTTCGCAAGACGTCTTACCGATCGGCGAGCGCCCACGCCTACAGGTAGGAACCTTGGGCGGGCGTTCGACGTGGAGGATTATCTCTCAGAGAAGCATTGAACAGCGAGGCGGTGCATATGATCTATGCCATACAAGCGCGACCTATAATGGACGGATATTTGGCTTTGGCGCCCATACCAGTGCGGGCTCTGAGCACCTAAATGCAGTACCAGGTCGACGATGCGGAAACCAAAAGGGTTGGCGAGCGCTATGTGAGCTCTTTTATCTTAGGTGTAGATATTGTAGGGTTGCTATGATCTTTATTATCACCCTTGCTTGTTTCATAACATTGACCGTCTATATCACTGATGTGTATCCGTAAATGACCAAACACGTTCGACTCCTCAGCGAAATACCGCATTTTGACAACAAAAGAGACAACCCATATTTTTCCTCAGTTGCGCTATGTATAACGCAAAGCTCATTATTCCCCGTATAGGACGATCGTACCAAATATCTTGTCTGAACAGGTGGGAGCCGCGAGTGTACCGAGTGACCCGGTCCGTCGGCAGCGACCGTCCGTTCGAATCGACTTGGACTCATCTACGCTTTTTTATCCCAGTCTCGTATTGGCTCTTATCCCAACGCTCTCCATCGCCCTTCACTTCTCGCCCTCTACCACTGTCCACCGTAGGTGCTTCTGGATCTGCTCTCTGATGCCGAGGAGAGAAAGGACCCGGCCAGGAGCGCGGAGCCGCAGCGTCGGTGGATGTTCTCACAGTCTATCAGCAACGAGAGCTTCCCGCGCTACCAAGTTGGACTACGCGATGACTCGGAAAATGGAAAGGACGGTCGGGGCAGTCTATCGCGACGATGACGAAATTCACATCCGTCCAGCATTCTTTCACCTACTGTTACTGTACCAACCGCTCGTGGCATCGGGCTCGCCAGGAGTCTCAAGGGAAGTCTGATCTACCTTTACGGAGCTTTTCTCGCGGCCTAAATGCTCATGACTTCTTTCGCATGTTACACAGGACGCTTCGTCAAAGCGTTATGTGACGTACTAGTATGGCAGGCCCATTTTAGGTCACGGTACTCCAACAGGTACGCTCCGCCCTACGAATTACTTTTTTCCCTAGGACATTGACTCGCCCTCTATCCTCCAGGAAAACGATCCGAGTCACCCACGGAAAGACAACATCGGGCCATAATTGTGCTTAAAATCTTCAGCGTCAGCCCTGACGCCAAGTTTATTAAATTGCTAAGCACTGCAGCGCGGATTTACTGCCATATAGTTCCATAAGACGTTTTAGGATGATTTTCGAAAGAAAAAAAACGTAGATTATTGTAGTACCTGTAACTAGTAGTATTGATACAGGTAGTCCAACTGCGTCCATGCACGAAATTAGAACATTGAGAATCGTTCCACGTTCGCCGGAAACCCAAATGGTACTTGGACGGTGTAAATAGTCCCTATGTACTGATGGGATCCACATTAATAATTCACCTTTACTACCACATATCCATCCCTCGTCATTGATCACGGAGTTATCAGTAAAGTCGACATCATTTGTAGTTTCTGTTTTCCCTATTGTAACATTTGACACCCGAATTGTCCGATCCAGAACCTGAGACGATGTGCTGGCCATCTGGCGAGAATGCCACAGAGTTGACAGAACGTGTGTGTCCAGCGAAAGGGCCTGCCACGGTCTCTCCCGTCACGGCATTCCACACACGAATTGTTCGATCGCGTGAACCTGAGGCAATGTGCTGGCCATCTGGCGAGAATGCCACAGATTCGACCAACCTGTGTGTCCAGTAAAAGGGCCTCCACTGTCTCTCCCGTCGTGGCATTCCACACACGAATTGTTTATCAATAAACCTGCGACGATGTGCTGGCCATCTGGCGAGAATGCCACAGACGTGACCGATCTATGTTTCAACAAAAGGGCTTGCTGCTGTCTCTCCCGTCATGGCATTCCACACACGAACTGTTCCATCGTATGAACCTGAAACAATGTGCTGGCCATCCGGCGAGAATGCCACAGACATGACCCAAATGTGTGTCCGATCAAAGGGCCTGTCGTCGTCTCCCCCGTCATGGCATTCCACACGCGAATTTGATGGTCTGAACCTGAGACAATGTGCTGTCCATCTGGCGAGAACGCCACACACCAGATGCGACCTGTGTCTCCAGTGAAAGGGCCTGCTGCTGTCTCTCCTGTCAGGGCATTCCACACACGAATTGTTCGATCACGTGAACCTGAGGCAATGTGCTGGCCATCTGGCGAGAATGCCACTGACTCGACCAAATCTGTGTGTCCGGTGAAAGGGCCTGCCACTATCTCTCCCGTCGTGGCATTCCACACATGAATTGTTTGATCAGAAGAACCTGAGATGTGCTGGCCATCTGGTGAGAATGCCACAGAGCTGACCCGAACTGTGCGTCCAGTGAAAGGGCCTGCTGCTTCCTCTCTCGTCATGGCATTCCACACACGAATTGTTTTATCGTTTGAAGCTGATACGATGTGCTTGCCATCTGGTGAGAATGCCACAGAGTAGACCGAATGGGTGTGTCCAGTGAAAGGCCCTGCCACTGTCTCTCCAGTCGTGGCATTCCACACACGAACTGTTTGATCATAAGAACCTGAGACGATGTGCTGGCCATCTGGCGAGAATGCGACGGACATGAGGCAACCTGTGTGTCCAGTGAAAGGGCCTGCCGTCGTCTCTCCAGTCATGGCATTCCACACATGAATTGTTTGGTCGTCTAGACCTGAGACGATGTGCTGACCGTCTGGCGAGAATGCCGCACAATTCCCATAATATGTGTGTCCGGTGAAAGGGCCTGCCACCGTCTCTCCCGTCATGGCATTCCACACACGAATTGTGTGATCGTCTGAACCTGAGACAATGTGCTGGCCATCCGGCGAGAATGCCACAGACGTGACCTGACGTGTGTGCCCAGTGAAAGGGCTCGCCGCCCTCTCTCCAGTCGTGGCGTTCCACACACAAATCGTATTATCGCATGAACCGGAGACGATGTACTTGCCATCTGGCGAGAATGCCACGGCATTGATCCAAGGAATATGTTCAGCCGCTTCTGTCTAGTGAAAGGACCTGCCGCTGTCTCTCCCGTCACGGCATTCCACACACGAATTGTATCATCGTGGGAACCTGAGGCAATGTGCTGGCCATCCGGCGAGAATGCTACACACGTGACCCTATCTGTGTGTCCAGTGAAAGGGCCTGCCACTGTCTCTCCCGTGTGGCATTCCACACACGAATTGTTCGATCCGAACTTGAGACGATGTGCCGGCCATCTGGCGAGAATGCAACGGATGCGACATCTCCCCAGAAGTTTGAAATCGCCATCTCTAATGATGGCCAATGAGACAATTGTCCCCGTTCGATATGTAGGATTCGAGGAAATGAGGTGGAATAATGCGTGGATACAAGGGAACAAGTTGGCGCAAATGGTAGAGCGGAAAGATAGATATGTGGAGCACTTTTTGCAATGGCCATCCCGAAACACCGTACAAATGCGGCGGCGTCATTGGCGAATGACCTGAATTTCTCAAGCCTCTCTGGGATCCTATTTTGAACATAAATAAGTTATTGGCATTTCTCATCGGACCAGCAGCTGTACTCACACCTCGACTAGACGCCAACCAGATATTCAGAGTTGCGAATGCCGATGGAGCAAGGCCAATATTTCTGGTCAAACTAAGCGTCTCCAGCCAAAACAGAAATTTCTCCTTGAAGAGAGTTTCAACTTTTTGAAACAAGTCCGTCGTGAAGTCAGTGTGCTTCAAATGATCGTCCCAGAAACGACAGGCATAAAAAAGGGCGGGTGGAATGTGTTTATCGACTCGGGTGTTAAGGTCTTCGACGTCATCGTTGGCGAGATGCGATGTTTCGAGTTTGCAGATGTTGAATTTGAGGCCATCGACGGGATCGAGTAGTAAATGGAGACAGGAATGGGTTAATTGATCGTGAGCATCACGGCCATCAACATAAAAATCGCCGCTCTTCTCTTCATTTGTGAGAAAGTCACGGAATGAGGCATGGAGAGGAATGATGGGAAGACTGTTGTCCGATGAATTGACATTACTTAACAATGAGCCAAGGCGACGGAGTAGTCCAGTAACGGCGGCATCGCTGTGCTCGTTATCAGAGGCGTGTTGTCGCAGAGTAGTGAGTGAGCGGATGGTGAGGGGTTCGATTGAAATAATCAGCTGTCCAACAACAGAGCGGAAGAGATCCCGTGCCTCTTGGCCTTGAAGTATCCTCCCAGGACTTCTTTGTATAACTCGTCCAACGGGTCTTGTCCACGGGGATTTGTACTGGGCTCCAGAAGATGTTTGATACATGCTTCCTCGTCAAATTTAAAATCCTCGGGAGGGTCTAGGACGAGTTGACAGGCGACCGCTGCCCACTGAAATAATCTCCCAGCCTTCACTGCTAGCGCATCGACGTAACCTCCGAACTTATCTGAAGGGAGTTCCCACGAACAAATGTGAGAATATCCTTGTCCGTCTCATCAGCCAGCTCGGAATCATCCATATATTTGAGCTTGACTGATGGCGCACTGGCAAGCGCAGATAAGATAGCGTGCTCTGGTCTCGAGGTGATGACCACGCGGAAGTTGGACGGAAGTCTCGTGAGGTTTTCTGCGAGAAACACGTGTAACCCAGTTCTGCCAGTTGTGTCCCCGCTCTCGTCGAGTGCATCGATTACGACGAGAATAGGACCGACGATGTGCAGGTCCTTAAGTGGTTCCAGGATGAGGGATCCGAACAGGGTTTGATAGTCACGTGTGCCGACTCGGAGAGCAGTGTTGTCCTTTACGACATTTCCGAGCGCGATTTTAAACGAAGGATAACGGTCGGCGAGGTCTCGAGCAAGAGTCGTGAAGAGATGGTAAGCCTCCCGAACGGATTGTTCCCTCCGAAGAAAGATAAACGACGACGTAAGGCGGTGCATGTTGTCGAACAGTCGTGCGATCTCATGCGCGATCGATGACTTTCCCGTGCCAGCTTGTCCGAAAAGAACGAGACCACGTTCCGAGGCGGGGTTGTTCACCCAATTGATAATAAGTCCAGGAATGCCACGCGTGTTCCCATAAGACAGCCCTTGTCAGGACTAAATCGCGAGTTGATTCCGTATGGGATTTCTCTGATCTTTGCATCGAGTTCTACGACAAGTATCAGATCGGTGACCCAAAAGCCATCGAAGACTACCTACCGGTGTCAGAAACTTGAGCCGATATTTTTGCTACGTCGTCCAGAATTTGGAACGCAGTGATCTCCGTAGAGATGGTAGCTTGGTCCAAGAAGGCCTTTCTGCGTTTGACAAGGACATCGGACAACTCCTTGATCTTTTTGTCCGGTCCGCCACCTATATTCTTTAACGTACGCTTCCCTGAAAATAGCGTGTTTACAAAAGGCAATGAAGCCAATGAAGACGACGTACAGAATTGGAGTCCTTGCATACGACTGGATAAAGTCGCAGCAACTACAAACATCCTGCAGCATGAGAGTAAGAATTCGTGCCTGTTCGGATTGCGGCTTGATGGATTTTATTAATAAAATGTCCTCATGCGTGTAAAATCAAACGCGTGATGGATGGCTCGGAGCAGGGTTTGGACATTGTCGTCACGTTGATACTGCTCCACGAGCGTCTACCATCCAGACGAGTATAGTATGAGCGTCTCGTTCGGAAAATGACACAAATGTACGTGCCTTGGGGATTGCTGAAAGTAAACTGTGCGCCATCTTTGCGATGCGAAATGCTGAGTGTGGAAGTCAGCTGAGCCAAGGTCATCAAAAGTGGATAACACGCACTTCGGCAATTGGGCCCAACGTATCCACCACCCACTTGATCCTCCTAACAGCCATTTCACACGTATCCGATCCCTCAATCTGCTTCATGGCTTTATCTGTCTGACGGAGAGCAGAACGAAGAACCTTGGTACTAGTAGGTGAGACCTTTTCCTACTCCGCGGCATAGTAATCCCTGTTTCGACAGGTTGGTGATGCGACAGGGGTAAAGGATGTTCGGGGGAGGGGGTTGAATGCGTTCTGGTATGGGAGCTTTTTCGGCGGGAGAACTGTCATCTGCGGTTGGTATACTTGGTGGGCTGTTGTACGGGTTCGGAGGTGTAATGTTGATAGTTATGTACAGTGTGACCGGCCGCGTCGACCGCGCGGCCTTCCCAGCATCATTCTCAAGGACACACGGGATATCTGCACGGGAGATGCTCAATCGATTGAACGGAAAGGAATTCTCAACAAAACGAACCACTTTGAGAGGCCAGGGGCATCGGCATCTCATGGGTCCCTATAAGGATGTCGGGATGTGCAGACCGCTTCGCATAGAGACAAATTGTGAGACGCGAAGACGGTTGTACAAGACTGGACGAAACTTTTAGGCATAAAATTGGAGGGAAGAGGGAAGACATACAATGGATCGAGGTTCTGGTTCCACTGCGCCATCTGTCTCCAACCCGAACGTCTGCGGTCTTCGCCGTCGTTTCAGCGTTGGATACAGTGACGTAATGCTTCCTCTTGAAGAAAGAACACTTCTTGATACTTGGAACATTAACAGCCCGAACGACTAAGCAAAAGATTAAAATGTATCGGGGCATCAAGGAGTTGAAATTTATTAATAAGCACGAACCTGTTACCTCAACACGTTGTTTGGGTAGTCTTTCGTACGATTCGGCGATTTGAGCACTGTTCGAGGATGGTTCTTGAGCAGTACAACTACGCAAAAGAAGGGAATCACACACCTCGTCCTGCGCTTTGCAATGTCGAGGGACCTGGGCTGGAGTAATGGCCGGAGTCGCGATTAGAACAGCCACGGGCCGATGATCTACTATAGTAGTAGTACGCACGCATTCGGATCATTTGGGTGTACTCCATATCTCGTTCAGTGGCCATTCTACAAGCTACAAGAGAGTTTAGAGGGTACTACTGGAGGAGAATGTTATGGGGATAAAGTGACGGGTCGAGCGTCTGCTAGTGGGTAAACACGCACTGGCGGTATACACGCACTGTCCTCGTGATAAGTTATCTAGATTCATTCGCAGACGTCGTTCCAGATGCCATGGGAGAAGACGACATGTACATACGGTAATCGAGGTCCAGAACGGGAAGCGCGCTAACTTATTATAGAGAGGTTGACCCGAGTAACTGGGTTGACCACACGGGCCCGTGGTTTTGCTTACGTGGTATTGCTTACAGTACACAGCAATGGCACCCTTCCCATATTCAGGCATCACGGGACAAGTCAAGACACACGTAGTTCCTCACTTCCGCATTCTGGAGAGGAATCTGCCTCGGTCTGCGTGTCTTTGTCAAAGCAATGCGGCCAACGTACCTGCGGGAAGTAGTGGGTCGACTCGGTGTAGAGAAGGGCAGTAATCAGCTGTAATCACCAAACAATTTTGTGGGGGACTGATTGAAGGGGTGACTCGGGTCCGAGTCATTCGGAGGCGCGCCTTTTGGCTCAGACAAGTTGATTCTGCGACTATCGCTATCCAAAACTACCTCCTTCTGATATACTGTACCTGCGAGCGATTCCGAGTCCGGCTTTATCAGGACAGGATGACTGGCTTACGGAACACCTCATTCGCCCCGTCTTCATGTGCTGCGCAACGAAAAACGCCAAAGTTACCACGGTATCACCGGTGCCCTCGGCTCACTCCAACATTGCCTCGCGCGCAATCTACCTTTCCGGCCATCATCCAAACAATGAGCGACTGCATTTCGCAAGGTATCGACATACAGCTCAAGATCCTCCGGCTCTCCTCACCCTTATCACCAACTTCCCCACCGTTCACGGCAGACTCTTGTAAAGGTACGTGCTTTCGTTTTGTTCTCCCTCTTCCCTCTTCTTCCCTGATGGATGGACTAGCCATCCTTCTGCGTTTAGGCTGCATGAATATAGGATGGCTGTGGTGCCGTCCGCGACGGCAGCAACACTGCGTCGATCGGCCATGTTCGTCGTCGACAAGGTCATATAGGAAGATCGCCGCATGCTGCTCGCATATGATCTTGATTCGACAACCTTCTGGACGGGAGGATACAAGTGCTCTTTTCCGCCGCTCCCTACGCGTTTGCTATCTTCGAGGACCTCTGTCTGTTGGGTACCGGAGAGCGTCCGCAATTCCTACAACTCGATTACCTGCACAAGACCTTTGCTCTCGAGGTGATCGAGAGCGTATTCACGAACTACCACCAACCAACTCTTCCACAAGGTGTGTCTCTCCTCTCCTTTACCCATTCGAGACTTGTATGTCATAAGTTGTCCTCAAATCACTCTCATGTTCACAGAATTTCGAGCTCTTGCTCTAATTACAACACCACTTCTTCCCCTGCTGCTCAAAACCCCTCCGAGTGCTCCGCTTTCTGGATTGCCCTCCGCGGCACACGTGTTTTTCCCCTCTTGCTCAAGCAATTTCCCCCAAGCTCGAAACGGAGGCCGAAGCCATCTTCACACCATCATCAAACTCATTGGTGGCAAAGCTGATGCCGGTGAGCCTCGGCCTGCCTGGTGGATGAGGGTGCTCGTGATGGAGATCATGCACGGGTAAGGCTCCCCTCTATACATCATTTCTGGCGCATTGGCTTATTGATGATCACGCGATCCTCTATCCGTATATATGCGTGCAGGCTTTGTGGCGACGCCGAGTTCATGTGCGGTGTCTGGCAGCGTTACAACGCCTTGGCAACCGACGGTGACACTGGCAGCGCCTCTAGCGCACGCGTCTTCACCATCCTCATATCCGCCCTCAAGCGCCTGGTCACCTCACGTCCCGCCGTGCTCGGCGTCTCTGTGCAGATGTGCGGCGTGGGTGTACTACGGGCGACAAACGATCGGCCTACACTACCGTAGTGGGGCGCGACAGTGTCCAGCGCGACAGTGTCGAACGTTGTTGGGATGATTGGCACAGAGGTAGGCCTGAGTGTGTAAAATGCAGCAATGAAAGTTCAATGGTGAGTCTCCCCGATCACCGTTCTGTCGAGCCCTGCCAATCTTTTCTGGTCACCATCTTCTTTCTGTTAGCATCGATCAGCTAGACTAGGCAAATTGTGCTGCCTATCCCGAAGGGGTACATATATCTATGCCTCGTCTCACTCTCCGACGGCCTCGCGGTATACCTTCCCTCTGTACAACACCCTCGCGGTCCAAAATCACCCACGGGTTCAACTGAGTTCGTGCGTGCACAAGGCCCACTCGGGCAACTCGGCCCTAGGCTACTACGCCACCCGAAATCGAGCCAGCCCGAGCCCGGTCACGAACTGTGCGCGCGATGCTGAACGCAGGCTTTCCTGCGCTCCTTGAGACCCTCTCCTTCCTCCTTACCATGGACCTCTCTGACTCCATCTTTGGTCACTTCCTATGCACGCTGCAGACGCGCACCGCGGTCACATGCCCACCTCACGTGACGCGTTACTAAGCCGCACTCCCTTCGTCCGTCACACACTCAATGAACCGCGATAGACAGACTTCCTCTGCGCTGCGCTCCCCCGCCTCACTTGAGGGACTCACGCTCTGATTGGTGGGAGGTGGAAAAGGCGGCGCCGCAACACGGCCGCCGGGACTTGACCTGCGCAATATGGCGTGCTTAGGGGAGCTCATCGCTGCCGCGCCTTTCCAGCCGGAACGCTTCGTTCAAGCAGGTTTGTGGTACCCGGGGTGCTCCAAAATGCAAGATTACGTTCTTACCACACCGATCCACGCGCGATACCGCCCCGCCTGGTCCGGCACCCGTTGGCATCGGCGCGGTTGCTGGTACGCCGAACAAGCGTGGTGGAATACAGATAGAAGGGCAGGTTGAACAGCAACAACAGAGGTATCAGCTAGCAGTACATCCACTTCTTGCGGACGTCGATTCCGAGACCATACATGGGCTGTTTGACGCGAATATCATGGTAGAGGACTCCGCGTTTCGCGATTTTGTTGGCGCATTATTCAAGCTTGGAGATGGGCAGCCTTGTCACTCCCCGCACGGAATGGTTTAGCAAGAGCATGGTTAGTGAGAGACGTTGGTGCGTTATTTCCACCTGCTATTGTGCACCCCAACTGAGAGAACAGATCGAACAGCAGTCAGGCGACTTTGGTATTGCTCGCCTGCCCACTACGCTAATATTCAACGTCTCGTGTATTGGCGACCGATATCGCTTGGGACGCCATCGCTTCGTCACCTTCTCTTCGTCCTCCGTCACCCCGCGGCACCGCGGCACATCCGCCTGCAAGCGGCCCGCACTCTAGATGACATCCTCGCAATCGTCCCGCGCGACCTTATGGGTGCTCCATGTGATCCCCAAGCAACCGTGCAGCGTCGCGTTCTGGACTTTCTGGCACAGCAGATCATCCTGGATCGACTCGCTTCGAGCGCAAGCATGGAGCTCCGCCGGTTGGTCACCCTACTCGTTGGCTGGGAAACGATATTCGAGGTGCTCGGTAGCGTATGCCAGCCTATCCTTTCTGAACGTGGATTCCTCGGGCTGCGTGGACGTAGACATGTTGTGTTACGACGGACCGGAACAAGAGACTTTGAAGAGAGGGAGAAGAGGAGTCTGAGTCTGCCTAAGCTTGCATCTCAGCCACGTAAATGAGTAGGGGCTACTTTGTATTAAGCCCGGATGTACCTGACCTAGGTCCAACCGACTCCAACCTGAGCCTGAGGCATGTAATGGCATAGCGTGACGTTTACAAAATCCGAATCCTGTATTTGCCACCTGTATATGCCATAATTTTGTTCTTTTCCTTTTGGTTCTTTGGAAGCTACAGTACACCATACCTACTACTGTAACTGTACCCTCTTGCCGAAACCGGTGAGTTAGAGTAGTTCAATTTTTTCAAGTCCCAAAACCCCGAATATATTACTCTAGTATTACTCTCCATGGTTCATGCGGCATGGAGTCCTTCGAGTTCATCAACCCCGCACTTCGGGCGAGCGGTGATCGTAGACGGGGAAGCTGCCACATCTGGACGAAGAAGCTCCGATCAAGCATGTCGCGAGATTGCCTCAAGTTTTCTTCCCTTCCTTCCCCCTACCCACACCTTGCGGCCTCTCCCGCATCACAGAAATGACTTGTGCCTCCGACAAACCCAGGCTGTTGACCAGTCTCATTTCCAGGCGGATGGAAGCGTACATTGGGATGCGCATCATCAC